>CM065593.1:311143732-311398428 GCA_033119425.1 Bufotes viridis | reverse complement strand
ACGCATGATTCCTTGCTGTGGGACCTCTCTCCTTCTGTCTGGGTGCTGGGCAGAAAATAACTGAGAGTGGCCTTACTCCGGTGGTGGTTGATATGGCGCATGATTCCTTGCTGTGGGACCTCTCTCTCTCTGTCTGGGTGCTGGGCGAGAAATAACTGAGAGTGGCCTTCTCTCCGGTGGTGGTTGATATGAGCGCATGATTCCTTGCTGTAGGACCTCTCTCCTCTGTCATGGGTGCTGGGCCGAAATAACTGAGAGTGGCCTTCTCCGGTGGTGGTTGATATGATGCATGATTCCTTGCTGTGGGACCTCTCTCCTCTGTCTGAGGTGCTGGGCCGAGAAATAACTGAGAGTGGCCTTCTCCGGTGGTGGTTGATATGACGCATGATTCCTTGCTGTGGGACCTCTCTCCTCTGTCTGGGTGCTGGGCCGAAATAACTGAGAGTGGCCTTCTCCGGTGGTGGTTGATATGACGCATGATTCCTTGCTGTGGGACCTCTCTCCTCTGTCTGGGTGCTGGGTCGAAATAACTGAGAGTGGCCTTCTCCGGTGGTGGTTGATATGGCGCATGATTCCTTGCTGTGGGACCTCTCTCCTCTGTCTGGGTGCTGGGCCGAAATAACTGAGAGTGGCCTTCTCCGTGGTGGTTGATATGACGCATGATTCCTTGCTGTAGGGACCTCTCTCCTCTGTCTGGGTGCTGGGCGAAATAACTGAGAGTGGCCTTCTCCGGTGGTGGTTGATATGGCGCATGATTCCTTGCTGTAGGACCTCTCTCCTCTGTCTGGGTGCTGGGCCGAAATAACTGAGAGTGGCCTTCTCCGGTGGTGGTTGATATGACGCATGATTCCTTGCTGTGGGACCTCTCTCCTCTGTCTGGGTGCTGGGCCGAAATAACTGAGAGTGGCCTTCTCCGGTGGTGGTTGATATGGCGCATGATTCCTTGCTGTGGGACCTCTCTCCTCTGTCTGGGTGCTGGGCCGGAAATAACTGAGAGTGGCCTTCTCCGGTGGTGGTTGATATGACGCATGATTCCTTGCTGTGGGACCTCTCTCCTTTGTCTGGGTGCTGGGCAGAAATAACTGAGAGTGGCCTTCTCGGTGGTGGTTGATATGGCGCACGATTCCTTGCTGTGAGAGCTCTCTCTCTTGTTTGGGTGCTGGGCGGAAATAACTGAGAGTGGCCTTCTCCAGTGGTGGTTGATATGACGCATGATTCCTTGCTGTGGGACCTCTCTCCTCTGTCTGGGTGCTGAGCCGAAATAACTGAGAGTGGCCTTCTCCGGTGGTGGTTGATATAGCGCATGATTCCTTGCTGTGGGGACCTCTCCTCTGTCTGGGTGCTGGGCGAAATAACTGAAAGTGGCCTTCTCCGGTGGTGGTTGATATGACGCATGATTCCTTGCTGTGGAACCCTCTCCTCTGTCTGGGTGCTGGGCCGAAATAACTGAGAGTGGCCTTCTCCGGTGGTGGTTGATAATGACGCATGATTCCTTGCTGTGGGACCTCTCCTCTGTCTTGGTGCTGGGCCGAAATAACTGAGAGTGGCCTTCTCCGGTGGTGGTTGATATGACGCATGATTCCTTGCTGTAGGACCTCTCTCTCTGTCTGGGTGCTGGGCCGGAAATAACTGAGAGTGGCCTTCTCCGGTGGTGGTTGATATGACGCATGATTCCTTGCTGTGGGACCTCTCTCCTCTATCTGGGTGCTGGGCCGAAATAACTGAGAGTGGCCTTCTCCGGTGGTGGTTGATATGACGCATGATTCCTTGCTGTGGGACCTCTCTCCTCTGTCTGGGTGCTGGGCCGAAATAACTGAGAGTGGCCTTCTCCGGTGGTGGTTGATATGACGCATGATTCCTTGCTGTGGGACCTCTCTCCTCTGTCTGGGTGCTGGGCCGAAATAACTGAGAGTGGCCTTCTCCGGTGGTGGTTGATATGACGCATGATTCCTTGCTGTGGGACCTCTCTCCTCTGTCTGGGTGCTGGGCCGAAATAACTGAGAGTGGCCTTCTCCGGTGGTGGTTGATATGACGCATGATTCCTTGCTGTGGGACCTCTCCTTCTGTCTGGGTGCTGGGCCAGAAATAACTGAGAGTGGCCTTCTCCGGTGGTGGTTGATATGACGCATGATTCCTTGCTGTGGGACCTCTCTCCTCTGTCTGGGTGCTGGGCAGAAATAACTGAGAGTGGCCTTCTCCGGTGGTGGTTGATATGACGCATGATTCCTTGCTGTGGGACCTCTCTCCTCTGTCTGGGTGCTGGGCCGAAATAACTGAGAGTGGCCTTCTCCGGTGGTGGTTGATATGACGCATGATTCCTTGCTGTGGGACCTCTCTCCTCTGTCTGGGTGCTGGGCCGAAATAACTGAGAGTGGCCTTCTCCGGTGGTGGTTGATATGACGCATGATTCCTTGCTGTGGGACCTCTATCCTCTGTCTGGGTGCTGGGCGAAATAACTGAGAGTGGCCTTCTCCGGTGGTGGTTGATATGACGCATGATTCCTTGATGTGGGACCTCTCTCCCTCTGTCTGGGTGCTGGGCCGAAATAACTGAGAGTGGCCTTCTCCGGTGGTGGTTGATATGACGCATGATTCCTTGCTGTGGGACCTCTCTCCTCTGTCTGAGTGCTGGGCCGAAATAACTGAGAGTGGCCTTCTCCGCTGGTGGTTGATATGACGCATGATTCCTTGCTGTGAGTACCTCTCTACTCTGTCTGGGTGCTGGGCCGAAATAACTGAGAGTGGCCTTCTCGGTGGTGGTTGATATGACGCATGATTCCTTGATGTGGGACCTCTCTCCTCTGTCTGGGTGCTGGGCCGAAATAACTGAGAGTGGCCTTCTCCGGTGGTGGTTGATATGACGCATGATTCCTTGCTGTGGGACCTCTCTCCTCTGTCTGGGTGCTGGGCCGAAATAACTGAGAGTGGCCTTCTCCGGTGGTGGTTGATATGACGCATGATTCCTTGCTGTGGGACCTCTCTACTTTGTCTGGGTGCTGGGCCGAAATAACTGAGTGGCCTTCTCCGGTGGTGGTTGATATGGCGCATGATTCCTTGCTGTGAGACTCTCTCCTTTGTCTTGGGTGCTGGGCCGAAATAACTGAGAGTGGCCTTCTCCGGTGGTGGTTGATATGACGCATGCGATTCCTTGCTGTGAGAGCTCTCTCCTTTGTCTGGGTGCTGGGCCGAAATAACTGAGAGTGGCCTTCTCCAGGTGGTGGTTGATATGACGCATGATTCCTTGCTGTGGGACCTCTCTCCTCTGTCTGGGTGCTGGGCCGAAATATCTGAGAGTGGCCTTCTCCGGTGGTGGTTGATATGACGCATGATTCCTTGCTGTGGGACCTCTCTCCTCTGTCTGGGTGCTGGGCCGAAATAACTGAGAGTGGCCTTCTCCGGTGGTGGTTGATATGACGTATGATTCCTTGCTGTGGGACCTCTCTACTTTGTCTTGGTGCTGGGCCGAAATAACTGAGAGTGGCCTTCTCCGGTGGTGGTTGATATGACGCACGATTCCTTGCTGTGAGAGCTCTCTCTTTTGTCTGGGTGCTGGGCCGAAATAACTGAGAGTGGCCTTCTCCGGTGGTGGTTGATATGATGCATGATTCCTTGCTGTGGGACCTCTCTCCTCTGTCTGGGTGCTGGGCCGAAATAACTGAGAGTGGCCTTCTCCGGTGGTGGTTGATATGACGCATGATTCCTTGATGTGGGACCTCTCTCCTTTGTCTTGGTGCTGGGCCGAAATAACTGAGAGTGGCCTTCTCCGGTGGTGGTTGATATGACGCATGATTCCTTGCTGTGGGACCTCTCTCCTCTGTCTGGGTGCTGGGCAGAAATAACTGAGAGTGGCCTTCTCCGGTGGTGGTTGATATGACGCATGATTCCTTGCTGTGGGACCTCTCTCTCCTCTGTCTGGGTGCTGGGCCGAAATAACTGAGAGTGGCCTTCTCCGGTGGTGGTTGATATGACGCATGATTCCTTGCTGTGGGACCTCTCTCCTCTGTCTGGGAGCTGGGCCGAAATAACTGAGAGTGGCCTTCTCCGGTGGTGGTTGATATGATGCATGATTCCTTGCTGTGGGACCTCTCTCCTCTGTCTGGGTGCTGGGCCGAAATAACTGAGAGTGGCCTTCTCCGGTGGTGGTTGATATGACGCATGATTCCTTGCTTTGGGACCTCTCTCCTCTGTCTGGGTGCTGGTCCGAAATAACTGAGAGTGGCCTTCTCCGGTGGTGGTTGATATTACGCATGATTCCTTGATGTGGGACCTCTCTCCTCTGTCTGGGTGCTGGGCCGAAATAACTGAGAGTGGCCTTCTCCGGTGGTGGTTGATATGACGCATGATTCCTTGCTGGGGGACCTCTCTCCTCTGTCTGAGTGCTATGCCGAAATAACTGAGAGTGGCATTCTCCGCTGGTGGTTGATATGACGCATGATTCCTTGCTGTAGTACCGCTCTACTCTGTCTGGGTGCTGGGCCGAAATAACTGAGAGTGTCCTTCTCCGGTGGTGGTTGATATGACGCATGATTCCTTGATATGGGACCTCTCTCCTCTGTCTGAGTGCTGGGCCGAAATAACTGAGAGTGGCCTTCTCCCGTGGTGGTTGATATGACGCATGATTTCTTGCTGTGGGGCCTCTCTCCTCTGTATGGGTGCTGGGCCGAAATAACTGAGAGTGGCCTTCTCCGGTGGTGGTTGATATGACGCATGATTCCTTGCTGTGGGACCTCTCTACTTTGTCTTGGTGCTGGGCCGAAATAACTGAGAGTGGCCTTCTCCGGTGGTGGTTGATATGACGCACAATTCCTTGCTGTGAGAGCTCTCTCTTTTGTTTGGGTGCTGGGCCGAAATAACTGAGAGTGGCCTTCTCCGGTGGTGGTTGATATGACGCAAGATTCCATGCTGTGAGAGCTCTCTCTTTTGTTTGGGTGCTGGGCCGAAATAACTGAGAGTGGCCTTCTCCAGTGGTGGTTGATATGACGCATGATTCCTTGCTGTGGGACCTCTCTCCTCTGTCTGGGTGCTGGGCCGAAATAACTGAGAGTGGCCTTCTCCGGTGGTGGTTGATATGACGCATGATTCCTTGATTTGGGAACTCTCTCCTCTTTCTGGGTGCTGGGCCAAAATAACTCAAAGTGGCCTTCTCCGGTGGTGGTTGATATGACGCATGATTCCTTGCTGTGGGACCTCTCTCCTCTGTCTGGGTGCTGGTCCGAAATAACTGAGAGTGGCCTTCTCCGGTGGTGGTTGATATGACGCATGATTTCTTGCTGTGGGACGTCTCTCCTCTGTCTTGGTGCTGGGCTGAAATAACTGAGAGTGGCCTTCTCCGGTGGTGGTTGATATGACGCATGATTCCTTGCTGTGGGACCTCTCTCTTCTATCTGGGTGCTGGGCGGAAATAACTGAGAGTGGCTTTCTCCGGTGGTGGTTGATATGACGCATGATTCCTTGCTGTGGGACCTCTCTCCTCTGTCTGAGTGCTGGGCCGAAATAACTGAGAGTGGCCTTCTCCGGTGGTGGTTGATATGACGCACGATTCCTTGCTGTGAGAGCTCTCTCTTTTGTCTGGGTGCTGGGCCGAAATAACTGAGAGTGGCCTTCTCCGGTGGTGGTTGATATGACGCATGATTCCTTGCTGTGGGACCTCTCTCCTCTGTCTGGGTGCTGGGCCGAAATAACAGAGAGTGGCCTTCTCCGGTGGTGGTTGATATGACGCATGATTCCTTGCTGTGGGACCTCTCTCCTTTGTCTTGGTGCTGGGCCGAAATAACTGAGAGTGGCCTTCTCCGGTGGTGGTTGATATGACGCATGATTCCTTGCTGTGGGACCTCTCTATTCTGTCTGGGTGCTGGGCCGAAATAACTGAGAGTGGCCTTCTCCGGTGGTGGTTGATATGACGCATGATTCCTTGCTGTGGGACCTCTCTCCTCTGTCTGGGTGCTGGGCGAAATAACTGAGAGTGGCCTTCTCCGGTGGTGGTTGATATGACGCATGATTCCTTGCTGTGGGACCTCTCTCCTCTGTCTGGGAGCTGGGCCGAAATAACTGAGAGTGGCCTTCTCCGGTGGTGGTTGATATGATGCATGATTCCTTGCTGTGGGACCTCTCTCCTCTGTCTGGGTGCTGGGCCGAAATAACTGAGAGTGGCCTTCTCCGGTGGTGGTTGATATGACGCATGATTCCTTGCTGTGGGACCTCTCTCCTCTGTCTGGGTGCTGGTCCGAAATAACTGAGAGTGGCCTTCTCCGGTGGTGGTTGATATTACGCATGATTCCTTGATGTGGGACCTCTCTTCTCTGTCTGGGTGCTGGGCCGAAATAACTGAGAGTGGCCTTCTCCGGTGATGGTTGATATGACGCATGATTCCTTGCTGGGGGACATCTCTCCTCTGTCTGAGTGCTGGGCCGAAATAACTGAGAGTGGCATTCTCCGCTGGTGGTTGATATGACGCATGATTCCTTGCTGTAGTACCTCTCTACTCTGTCTGGGTGCTGGGCCGAAATAACTGAGAGTGTCCTTCTCCAGTGGTGGTTGATATGACGCATGATTCCTTGATATGGGACCTCTCTCCTCTGTCTGAGTGCTGGGCCGAAATAACTGAGAGTGGCCTTCTCCCGTGGTGGTTGATATGACGCATGATTCCTTGCTGTGGGACCTCTCTCCTCTGTATGGGTGCTGGGCCGAAATAACTGAGAGTGGCCTTCTCCGGTGGTGGTTGATATGACGCATGATTACTTGCTGTGGGACCTCTCTACTTTGTCTTGGTGCTGGGCCGAAATAACTGAGAGTGGCCTTCTCCGGTGGTGGTTGATATGACGCACAATTCCTTGCTGTGAGAGCTCTCTCTTTTGTTTGGGTGCTGGGCCGAAATAACTGAGAGTGGCCTTCTCCGGTGGTGGTTGATATGACGCATGATTCCATGCTGTGAGAGCTCTCTCTTTTGTTTGGGTGCTGGGCCGAAATAACTGAGAGTGGCCTTCTCCAGTGGTGGTTGATATGACGCATGATTCCTTGCTGTGGGACCTCTCTCCTCTGTCTGGTTGCTGGGCCGAAATAACTGAGAGTGGCCTTCTCCGGTGGTGGTTGATATGACGCATGATTCCTTGATTTGGGAACTCTCTCCTCTTTCTGGGTGCTGGGCCGAAAAATAACTCAAAGTGGCCTTCTCCGGTGGTGGTTGATATGACGCATGATTCCTTGCTGTGGGACCTCTCTCCTCTGTCTGGGTGCTGGTCCGAAATAACTGAGAGTGGCCTTCTCCGGTGGTGGTTGATATGACGCATGATTTCTTGTTGTGGGACGTCTCTCCTCTGTCTTGGTGCTGGGCTGAAATAACTGAGAGTGGCCTTCTCCGGTGGTGGTTGATATGACGCATGATTCCTTGCTGTGGGACCTCTCTCCTCTGTCTGGGTGCTGGGCCGAAATAAATGAGAGTGGCCTTCTCCGCTGGTGGTTGATATGACGCATGATTCCTTGCTGTGGGACCTCTCTCCTCTGTCTGGGTGCTGGGCCGAAATAACAGAAAGTGGCCTTCTCCGGTGGTGGTTGATATGACGCATGATTCCTTGCTGTGGGACCTCTCTCCTTTGTCTTGGTGCTGGGCCGAAATAACTGAGAGTGGCCTTCTTCGGTGGTGGTTGATATGACGCATGATTCATTGCTGTGGGACCTCTCTCTTCTGTCTGGGTGCTGGGCCGAAATAACTGAGAGTGGCCTTCTCCGGTGGTGGTTGATATGACGCATGATTCCTTGCTGTGGGACCTCTCTCCTCTGTCTGAGTGCTGGGCCGAAATAACTGAGAGTGGCCTTCTCCGGTGGTGGTTGATATGACGCATGATTCCTTGCTGTGCGACCTCTCTCCTCTGTCTGGGTGCTGGGCCGAAATAACTGAGAGTGGCCTTCTCTGCTGGTGGTTGATATGACGCATGATTCCTTGCTGTGGGACCTCTCTCCTCTGTCTGGGTGCTGGGCCGAATTAACAGAAAGTGGCCTTCTCCGGTGGTGGTTGATATGACGCATGATTCCTTGCTGTGTGACCTCTCTCCTTTGTCTTGGTGCTGGGCCGAAATAACTGAGAGTGGCCTTCTCCGGTGGTGGTTGATATGACGCATGATTCCTTGCTGTGGGACCTCTCTCTTCTGTCTGGGTGCTGGGCCGAAATAACTGAGAGTGGCCTTCTCCGGTGGTGGTTGATATGACGCATGATTCCTTGCTGTGGGACCTCTCTCCTCTGTCTGGGTGCTGGGCCGAAATAACAGAAAGTGGCCTTCTCCGGTGGTGGTTGATATGACGCATGATTCCTTGCTGTGGGACCTCTCTCCTTTGTCTTGGTGCTGGGCCGAAATAACTGAGAGTGGCCTTCTCCGGTGGTGGTTGATATGACGCATGATTCCTTGCTGTGGGACCTCTCTCTTCTGTCTGGGTGCTGTACCGAAATAACTGAGAGTGGCCTTCTCCGGTGGTGGTTGATATGACGCATGATTCCTTGCTTTGGGACCTCTCTCCTCTGTCTGGGTGCTGGGCCGAAATAACTGAGAGTGGCCTTCTCCGGTGGTGGTTGATATGACGCATGATTCCTTGCTGTGTGACCTCTCTACTCTGTTTGGGAGCTGGGCCGAAATAAGTGAGAGTGGCCTTCTCCGGTGGTGGTTGATATGACGCATGATTCATTGCTGTGGGACCTCTCTCTTCTGTCTGGGTGCTGGGCCGAAATAACTGAGAGTGGCCTTCTCCGGTGGTGGTTGATATGACGCATGATTCCTTGCTGGGGGACCTCTCTCCTCTGTCTGAGTGCTGGGCCGAAATAACTGAGAGTGGCCTTCTCCGGTGGTGGTTGATATGACGCATGATTCCTTGCTGTGCGACCTCTCTCCTCTGTCTGGGTGCTGGGCCGAAATAACTGAGAGTTGCTTTCTCCGCTGGTGGTTGATATGACGCATGATTCCTTGCTGTGGGACCTCTCTCCTCTGTCTGGGTGCTGGGCCGAAATAACAGAAAGTGGCCTTCTCCGGTGGTGGTTGATATGACGCATGATTCCTTGCTGTGGGACCTCTCTCCTTTGTCTTGGTGCTGGGCCGAAATAACTGAGAGTGGCCTTCTCCGGTGGTGGTTGATATGACGCATGATTCCTTGCTGTGGGACCTCTCTCTTCTGTCTGGGTGCTGGGCCGAAATAACTGAGAGTGGCCTTCTCCGGTGGTGGTTGATATGACGCATGATTCCTTGCTGTGGGACCTCTCTCATCTGTCTGGGTGCTGGGCCGAAATAACTGAGAGTGGCCTTCTCCGGTGGTGGTTGATATGACGCATGATTCCTTGCTGTGTGACCTCTCTACTCTGTTTGGGAGCTGGGCCGAAATAAGTGAGAGTGGCCTTCTCCGGTGGTGGTTGATATGACGCATGATTCATTGATGTGGGACCTCTATCCTCTGTCTGGGTGCTGGGCCGAAATAACTGAGAGTGGCCTTCTCCGGTGGTGGTTGATATGACGCATGATTTCTTGCTGTGGGACCTCTCTCCTCTGTCTGAGTGCTGGGCCGAAATAACTGAGAGTGGCCTTCTCCGCTGGTGGTTGAAATGACGCATGATTCCTTGCTGTAGTACCTCTCTACTCTGTCTGGGTGCTGGGCCGAAATAACTGAGAGTGGCCTTCTCCGGTGGTGGTTGATATGACGCATGATTTCTTGATATGGGACCTCTCTCCTCTGTCTGAGTGCTGGGCCGAAATAACTGAGAGTGGCCTTCTCCGGTGGTGGTTGATATGACGCATGATTCCTTGCTGTGGGACCTCTCTCCTCTGTCTGGGTGCTGGGCCGAAATAACTGAGAGTGGCCTTCTCCGGTGGTGGTTGATATGACGTATGATTCCTTGCTGTGGGACCTCTCTACTTTGTCTTGGTGCTGGGCCGAAATAACTGAGAGTGGCCTTCTCCTGTGCTGTTTGATATGACGCACGATTCCTTGCTGTGAGACTCTCTCTTTTGTCTGGGTGCTGGGCCGAAATAACTGAGAGTGGCCTTCTCCGGTGGTGGTTGATATGACGCATGATTCCTTGCTGTGGTACCTCTCTCTTCTGTCTGGGTGCTGGGCCGAAATAACTGAGAGTGGCCTTCTCCGGTGGTTGTTGATATGACGCATGATTCCTTGCTGTGGGACCTCTCTCCTCTGTATGGGTGCTGGGCCGAAATAACTGAGAGTGGCCTTCTCTGGTGGTGGTTGATATGACGCATGATTCCTTGCTGTGGGACCTCTCTCCTCTGTCTGGGTGCTGGGCCAAAATAACTGAAAGTGGCCTTCTTCGGTGGTGGTTGATATGACGCATGATTCCTTGCTGTGGGACCTCTCTACTTTGTCTGGGTGCTGGGCCGAAATAACTGAGAGTGGCCTTCTTCGGTGGTGGTTGATATGATGCATGATTCCTTGATGTGGGACCTCTCTCCTCTGTCTGGGTGCTGGGCCGAAATAACTGAGAGTGGCCTTCTCCGGTGGTGGTTGATATGACGCATGATTCCTTGCTGTGGGACCTCTCTCTTCTGTCTGGGTGCTGGGCCGAAATAACTGAGAGTGGCCTTCTCCGGTGGTGGTTGATATGACGCATGATTCTTTGCTGTGGGACCTCTCTCCACTGTCTGGGTGCTGGGCCGAAATAACTGAGAGTGGCCTTCTCCGGTGGTGGTTGATATGACGCATTATTCCTTTCTGTGGGACCTCTCTCCTCTGTCTTGGAGCTGGGCCGAAATAACTGAGAGTGGCCTTCTCCGGTGGTGGTTGATATGACGCATGATTCCTTGCTGTGGGACCTCTCTCCTCTGTCTGGGTGCTGGGCCGAAATAACTGAGAGTGGCCTTCTCCGGTGGTGGTTGATATGACGCATGATTCCTTGCTGTGGGACCTCTCTCCTCTGTCTGGGTGCTGGTCCGAAATAACTGAGAGTGGCCTTCTCCGGTGGTGGTTGATATGACGCATGATTCCTTAATGTGGGACCTCTCTCCTCTGTCTGGGTGCTGGGCTGAAATAACTAAGAGTGGCCTTCTCCGGTGGTGGTTGATATTACGCATGATTCCTTGCTATGGGACCTCTCTCCTCTGTCTGAGTGCTGGGCCGAAATAACTGAGAGTGGCCTTCTCCGCTGGTGGTTGATATGACGCATGATTCCTTGCTGTAGTACCTCTCTACTCTGACTGGGTGCTGGGCCGAAATAAGTGAGAGTGGCCTTCTCCGGTGGTGGTTGATATGACGCATGATTCATTGATGTGGGACCTCTATCCTCTGTCTGGGTGCTGGGCCGAAATAACTGAGAGTGGCCTTCTCCGGTGGTGGTTGATATGACGCATGATTTCTTGCTGTGGGACCTCTCTCCTCTGTCTGAGTGCTGGGCCGAAATAACTGAGAGTGGCCTTCTCCGCTGGTGGTTGAAATGACGCATGATTCCTTGCTGTAGTACCTCTCTACTCTGTCTGGGTGCTGGGCCGAAATAACTGAGAGTGGCCTTCTCCGGTGGTGGTTGATATGACGCATGATTTCTTGATATGGGACCTCTCTCCTCTGTCTGAGTGCTGGGCCGAAATAACTGAGAGTGGCCTTCTCCGGTGGTGGTTGATATGACGCATGATTCCTTGCTGTGGGACCTCTCTCCTCTGTCTGGGTGCTGGGCCGAAATAACTGAGAGTGGCCTTCTCCGGTGGTGGTTGATATGACGTATGATTCCTTGCTGTGGGACCTCTCTACTTTGTCTTGGTGCTGGGCCGAAATAACTGAGAGTGGCCTTCTCCTGTGCTGTTTGATATGACGCACGATTCCTTGCTGTGAGAGCTCTCTCTTTTGTCTGGGTGCTGGGCCGAAATAACTGAGAGTGGCCTTCTCCGGTGGTGGTTGATATGACGCATGATTCCTTGCTGTGGTACTCTCTCTTCTGTCTGGGTGCTGGGCCGAAATAACTGAGAGTGGCCTTCTCCGGTGGTTGTTGATATGACGCATGATTCCTTGCTGTGGGACCTCTCTCCTCTGTATGGGTGCTGGGCCGAAATAACTGAGAGTGGCCTTCTCTGGTGGTGGTTGATATGATGCATGATTCCTTGCTGTGGGACCTCTCTCCTCTGTCTGGGTGCTGGGCCAAAATAACTGAAAGTGGCCTTCTTCGGTGGTGGTTGATATGACGCATGATTCCTTGCTGTGGGACCTCTCTACTTTGTCTGGGTGCTGGGCCGAAATAACTGAGAGTGGCCTTCTTCGGTGGTGGTTGATATGATGCATGATTCCTTGATGTGGGACCTCTCTCCTCTGTCTGGGTGCTGGGCCGAAATAACTGAGAGTGGCCTTCTCCGGTGGTGGTTGATATGACGCATGATTCCTTGCTGTGGGACCTCTCTCTTCTGTCTGGGTGCTGGGCCGAAATAACTGAGAGTGGCCTTCTCCGGTGGTGGTTGATATGACGCATGATTCTTTGCTGTGGGACCTCTCTCCACTGTCTGGGTGCTGGGCCGAAATAACTGAGAGTGGCCTTCTCCGGTGGTGGTTGATATGACGCATTATTCCTTTCTGTGGGACCTCTCTCCTCTGTCTTTGAGCTGGGCCGAAATAACTGAGAGTGGCCTTCTCCGGTGGTGGTTGATATGACGCATGATTCCTTGCTGTGGGACCTCTCTCCTCTGTCTGGGTGCTGGGCCGAAATAACTGAGAGTGGCCTTCTCCGGTGGTGGTTGATATGACGCATGATTCCTTGCTGTGGGACCTCTCTCCTCTGTCTGGGTGCTGGTCCGAAATAACTGAGAGTGGCCTTCTCCGGTGGTGGTTGATATGACGCATGATTCCTTAATGTGGGACCTCTCTCCTCTGTCTGGGTGCTGGGCTGAAATAACTAAGAGTGGCCTTCTCCGGTGGTGGTTGATATTACGCATGATTCCTTGCTATGGGACCTCTCTCCTCTGTCTGAGTGCTGGGCCGAAATAACTGAGAGTGGCCTTCTCCGCTGGTGGTTGATATGACGCATGATTCCTTGCTGTAGTACCTCTCTACTCTGACTGGGTGCTGGGCCGAAATAACTGAGAGTGGCCTTCTCCGGTGGTGGTTGATATGACGCATGATTCCTTGCTGTGGGACCTCTCTCCTCTATCTGGGTGCTGGGCCGAAATAACTGAGAGTGGCCTTCTCCGGTGGTGGTTGATATGACGCATGATTCCTTGATGTGGGACCTCTCTCCTTTGTCTTGGTGCTGGGCCGAAATAACTGAGAGTGGCCTTCTCCGGTGGTGGTTGATATGACGCATGATTCCTTGCTGTGGGACCTCTCTCTTCTGTCTGGGTGCTGGGCCGAAATAACTGAGAGTGGCCTTCTCCGGTGGTGGTTGATATGACGCATGATTCCTTGCTGTGGGACCTCTCTCCTCTGTCTGGGTGCTGGGCCGAAATAACTGAGAGTGGCCTTCTCCGGTGGTGGTTGATATGACGCATGATTCCTTGCTGTGTGACCTCTCTACTCGGTTTGGGAGCTGGGCCGAAATAAGTGAGAGTGGCCTTCTCCGGTGGTGGTTGATATGACGCATGATTCATTGATGTGGGACCTCTATCCTCTGTCTGGGTGCTGGGCCGAAATAACTGAGAGTGGCCTTCTCCGGTGGTGGTTGATATGACGCATGATTTCTTGCTGTGGGACCTCTCTCCTCTGTCTGAGTGCTGGGCGAAATAACTGAGAGTGGCCTTCTCCGCTGGTGGTTGAAATGACGCATGATTCCTTGCTGTAGTACCTCTCTACTCTGTCTGGGTGCTGGGCCGAAATAACTGAGAGTGGCCTTCTCCGGTGGTGGTTGATATGACGCATGATTTCTTGATATGGGACCTCTCTCCTCTGTCTGAGTGCTGGGCCGAAATAACTGAGAGTGGCCTTCTCCGGTGGTGGTTGATATGACGCATGATTCCTTGCTGTGGGACCTCTCTCCTCTGTCTGGGTGCTGGGCCGAAATAACTGAGAGTGGCCTTCTCCGGTGGTGGTTGATATGACGTATGATTCCTTGCTGTGGGACCTCTCTACTTTGTCTTGGTGCTGGGCCGAAATAACTGAGAGTGGCCTTCTCCTGTGCTGTTTGATATGACGCACGATTCCTTGCTGTGAGAGCTCTCTCTTCTGTCTGGGTGCTGGGCCGAAATAACTGAGAGTGGCCTTCTCCGGTGGTGGTTGATATGACGCATGATTCCTTGCTGTGGTACCTCTCTCCTCTGTCTGGGTGCTGGGCCGAAATAACTGAGAGTGGCCTTCTCCGGTGGTTGTTGATATGACGCATGATTCCTTGCTGTGGGACCTCTCTCCTCTGTATGGGTGCTGGGCCGAAATAACTGAGAGTGGCCTTCTCCGGTGGTGGTTGATATGACGCATGATTCCTTGCTGTGGGACCTCTCTCCTCTGTCTGGGTGCTGGGCCGAAATAACTGAGAGTGGCCTTCTTCGGTGGTGGTTGATATGACGCATGATTCCTTGCTGTGGGACCTCTCTACTTTGTCTGGGTGCTGGGCCGAAATAACTGAGAGTGGCCTTCTTCGGTGGTGGTTGATATGATTCATGATTCCTTGATGTGGGACCTCTCTCCTCTGTCTGGGTGCTGGGCCGAAATAACTGAGAGTGGCCTTCTCCGGTGGTGGTTGATATGACGCATGATTCCTTGCTGTGGGACCTCTCTCTTCTGTCTGGGTGCTGGGCCGAAATAACTGAGAGTGGCCTTCTCCGGTGGTGGTTGATATGACGCATGATTCTTTGCTGTGGGACCTCTCTCCACTGTCTGGGTGCTGGGCCGAAATAACTGAGAGTGGCCTTCTCCGGTGGTGGTTGATATGACGCATTATTCCTTTCTGTGGGACCTCTCTCCTCTGTCTGGGAGCTGGGCCGAAATAACTGAGAGTGGCCTTCTCCGGTGGTGGTTGATATGACGCATGATTCCTTGCTGTGGGACCTCTCTCCTCTGTCTGGGTGCTGGGCCGAAATAACTGAGAGTGGCCTTCTCCGGTGGTGGTTGATATGACGCATGATTCCTTGCTGTGGGACCTCTCTCCTCTGTCTGGGTGCTGGTCCGAAATAACTGAGAGTGGCCTTCTCCGGTGGTGGTTGATATGACGCATGATTCCTTAATGTGGGACCTCTCTCCTCTGTCTGGGTGCTGGGCTGAAATAACTAAGAGTGGCCTTCTCCGGTGGTGGTTGATATGACACATGATTCCTTGCTGTGGGACCTCTCTCCTCTGTCTGGGTGCTGGGCCGAAATAACTGAGAGTGGCCTTCTCCGGTGGTGGTTGATATGACGCATGATTCCTTGCTGTGGGACCTCTCTCCTTTGTCTTGGTGCTGGGCCGAAATAACTGAGAGTGGCCTTCTCCGGTGGTGGTTGATATGACGCATGATTCCTTGCTGTGGGACCTCTCTCCTCTGTCTGGGTGCTGGGCCGAAATAACTGAGAGTGGCCTTCTCCGGTGGTGGTTGATATGACGCATGATTCCTTGCTGTGGGACCTCTCTCCTCTGTCTGGGAGCTGGGCCGAAATAACTGAGAGTGGCCTTCTCCGGTGGTGGTTGATATGATGCATGATTCCTTGCTGTGGGACCTCTCTCCTCTGTCTGGGTGCTGGGCCGAAATAACTGAGAGTGGCCTTCTCCGGTGGTGGTTGATATGACGCATGATTCCTTGCTGTGGGACCTCTCTCCTCTGTCTGGGTGCTGGGCCGAAATAACTGAGAGTGGCCTTCTCCGGTGGTGGTTGATATTACGCATGATTCCTTGATGTGGGACCTCTCTCCTCTGTCTGGGTGCTGGGCCGAAATAACTGAGAGTGGCCTTCTCCGGTGGTGGTTGATATGACGCATGATTCCTTGCTGTGGGACCTCTCTCCTCTGTCTGAGTGCTGGGCCGAAATAACTGAGAGTGGCCTTCTCCGGTGGTGGTTGATATGACGCATGATTCCTTGCTGTGGGACCTCTCTCCTCTGTCTGGGTGCTGGGCCGAAATAACTGAGAGTGGCCTTCTCCGGTGGTGGTTGATATGACGCATGATTCCTTGCTGTGGGACCTCTCTCCTCTGTCTGGGTGCTGGTCCGAAATAACTGAGAGTGGCCTTCTCCGGTGGTGGTTGATATGACGCATGATTCCTTAATGTGGGACCTCTCTCCTCTGTCTGGGTGCTGGGCTGAAATAACTAAGAGTGGCCTTCTCCGGTGGTGGTTGATATTACGCATGATTCCTTGCTATGGGACCTCTCTCCTCTGTCTGAGTGCTGGGCCGAAATAACTGAGAGTGGCCTTCTCCGCTGGTGGTTGATATGACGCATGATTCCTTGCTGTAGTACCTCTCTACTCTGACTGGGTGCTGGGCCGAAATAACTGAGAGTGGCCTTCTCCGGTGGTGGTTGATATGACGCATGATTCCTTGCTGTGGGACCTCTCTCCTCTATCTGGGTGCTGGGCCGAAATAACTGAGAGTGGCCTTCTCCGGTGGTGGTTGATATGACGCATGATTCCTTGATGTGGGACCTCTCTCCTTTGTCTTGGTGCTGGGCCGAAAAAACTGAGAGTGGCCTTCTCCGGTGGTGGTTGATATGACGCATGATTCCTTGCTGTGGGACCTCTCTCTTCTGTCTGGGTGCTGGGCCGAAATAACTGAGAGTGGCCTTCTCCGGTGGTGGTTGATATGACGCATGATTCCTTGCTGTGGGACCTCTCTCCTCTGTCTGGGTGCTGGGCCGAAATAACTGAGAGTGGCCTTCTCCGGTGGTGGTTGATATGACGCATGATTCCTTGCTGTGTGACCTCTCTACTCGGTTTGGGAGCTGGGCCGAAATAAGTGAGAGTGGCCTTCTCCGGTGGTGGTTGATATGACGCATGATTCATTGATGTGGGACCTCTATCCTCTGTCTGGGTGCTGGGCCGAAATAACTGAGAGTGGCCTTCTCTGGTGGTGGTTGATATTACGCATGATTTCTTGCTGTGGGACCTCTCTCCTCTGTCTGAGTGCTGGGCCGAAATAACTGAGAGTGGCCTTCTCCGCTGGTGGTTGATATGACGCATGATTTCTTGATATGGGACCTCTATCCTCTGTCTGAGTGCTGGGCCGAAATAACTGAGAGTGGCCTTCTCCGGTGGTGGTTGATATGACGCATGATTCCTTGCTGTGGGACCTCTCTCCTCTGTCTGGGTGCTGGGCCGAAATAACTGAGAGTGGCCTTCTCCGGTGGTGGTTGATATGACGTATGATTCCTTGCTGTGGGACCTCTCTACTTTGTCTTGGTGCTGGGCCGAAATAACTGAGAGTGGCCTTCTCCTGTGCTGTTTGATATGACGCACGATTCCTTGCTGTGAGAGATCTCTCTTTTGTCTGGGTGCTGGGCCGAAATAACTGAGAGTGGCCTTCTCCGGTGGTGGTTGATATGACGCATGATTCCTTAATGTGGGACCTCTCTCCTCTGTCTGGGTGCTGGGCTGAAATAACTAAGAGTGGCCTTCTCCGGTGGTGGTTGATATTACGCATGATTCCTTGCTATGGGACCTCTCTCCTCTGTCTGAGTGCTGGGCCGAAATAACTGAGAGTGGCCTTCTCCGCTGGTGGTTGATATGACGCATGATTCCTTGCTGTAGTACCTCTCTACTCTGACTGGGTGCTGGGCCGAAATAAGTGAGAGTGGCCTTCTCCGGTGGTGGTTGATATGACGCATGATTCATTGATGTGGGACCTCTATCCTCTGTCTGGGTGCTGGGCCGAAATAACTGAGAGTGGCCTTCTCCGGTGGTGGTTGATATGACGCATGATTTCTTGCTGTGGGACCTCTCTCCTCTGTCTGAGTGCTGGGCCGAAATAACTGAGAGTGGCCTTCTCCGCTGGTGGTTGAAATGACGCATGATTCCTTGCTGTAGTACCTCTCTACTCTGTCTGGGTGCTGGGCCGAAATAACTGAGAGTGGCCTTCTCCGGTGGTGGTTGATATGACGCATGATTTCTTGATATGGGACCTCTCTCCTCTGTCTGAGTGCTGGGCCGAAATAACTGAGAGTGGCCTTCTCCGGTGGTGGTTGATATGACGCATGATTCCTTGCTGTGGGACCTCTCTCCTCTGTCTGGGTGCTGGGCGAAATAACTGAGAGTGGCCTTCTCCGGTGGTGGTTGATATGACGTATGATTCCTTGCTGTGGGACCTCTCTACTTTGTCTTGGTGCTGGGCCGAAATAATTGAGAGTGGCCTTCTCCTGTGCTGTTTGATATGACGCACGATTCCTTGCTGTGGTACCTCTCTCTTCTGTCTGGGTGCTGGGCCGAAATAACTGAGAGTGGCCTTCTCCGGTGGTTGTTGATATGACGCATGATTCCTTGCTGTGGGACCTCTCTCCTCTGTATGGGTGCCGGGCCGAAATAACTGAGAGTGGCCTTCTCTGGTGGTGGTTGATATGACGCATGATTCCTTGCTGTGGGACCTCTCTCCTCTGTCTGGGTGCTGGGCCAAAATAACTGAAAGTGGCCTTCTTCGGTGGTGGTTGATATGACGCATGATTCCTTGCTGTGGGACCTCTCTACTTTGTCTGGGTGCTGGGCCGAAATAACTGAGAGTGGCCTTCTTCGGTGGTGGTTGATATGATGCATGATTCCTTGATGTGGGACCTCTCTCCTCTGTCTGGGTGCTGGGCCGAAATAACTGAGAGTGGCCTTCTCCGGTGGTGGTTGATATGACGCATGATTCCTTGCTGTGGGACCTCTCTCTTCTGTCTGGGTGCTGGGCCGAAATAACTGAGAGTGGCCTTCTCCGGTGGTGGTTGATATGACGCATGATTCTTTGCTGTGGGACCTCTCTCCACTGTCTGGGTGCTGGGCCGAAATAACTGAGAGTGGCCTTCTCCGGTGGTGGTTGATATGACGCATTATTCCTTTCTGTGGGACCTCTCTCCTCTGTCTTTGAGCTGGGCCGAAATAACTGAGAGTGGCCTTCTCCGGTGGTGGTTGATATGACGCATGATTCCTTGCTGTGGGACCTCTCTCCTCTGTCTGGGTGCTGGGCCGAAATAACTGAGAGTGGCCTTCTCCGGTGGTGGTTGATATGACGCATGATTCCTTGCTGTGGGATCTCTCTCCTCTGTCTGGGTGCTGGTCGAAATAACTGAGAGTGGCCTTCTCCGGTGGTGGTTGATATGACGCATGATTCCTTAATGTGGGACCTCTCTCCTCTGTCTGGGTGCTGGGCTGAAATAACTAAGAGTGGCCTTCTCCGGTGGTGGTTGATATTACGCATGATTCCTTGCTATGGGACCTCTCTCCTCTGTCTGAGTGCTGGGCCGAAATAACTGAGAGTGGCCTTCTCCGCTGGTGGTTGATATGACGCATGATTCCTTGCTGTAGTACCTCTCTACTCTGACTGGGTGCTGGGCCGAAATAACTGAGAGTGGCCTTCTCCGGTGGTGGTTGATATGACGCATGATTCCTTGCTGTGGGACCTCTCTCCTCTATCTGGGTGCTGGGCCGAAATAACTGAGAGTGGCCTTCTCCGGTGGTGGTTGATATGACGCATGATTCCTTGATGTGGGACCTCTCTCCTTTGTCTTGGTGCTGGGCCGAAATAACTGAGAGTGGCCTTCTCCGGTGGTGGTTGATATGACGCATGATTCCTTGCTGTGGGACCTCTCTCTTCTGTCTGGGTGCTGGGCCGAAATAACTGAGAGTGGCCTTCTCCGGTGGTGGTTGATATGACGCATGATTCCTTGCTGTGGGACCTCTCTCCTCTGTCTGGGTGCTGGGCCGAAATAACTGAGAGTGGCCTTCTCCGGTGGTGGTTGATATGACGCATGATTCCTTGCTGTGTGACCTCTCTACTCGGTTTGGGAGCTGGGCCGAAATAAGTGAGAGTGGCCTTCTCCGGTGGTGGTTGATATGACGCATGATTCATTGATGTGGGACCTCTATCCTCTGTCTGGGTGCTGGGCCGAAATAACTGAGAGTGGCCTTCTCTGGTGGTGGTTGATATTACGCATGATTTCTTGCTGTGGGACCTCTCTCCTCTGTCTGAGTGCTGGGCCGAAATAACTGAGAGTGGCCTTCTCCGCTGGTGGTTGATATGACGCATGATTTCTTGATATGGGACCTCTATCCTCTGTCTGAGTGCTGGGCCGAAATAACTGAGAGTGGCCTTCTCCGGTGGTGGTTGATATGACGCATGATTCCTTGCTGTGGGACCTCTCTCCTCTGTCTGGGTGCTGGGCCGAAATAACTGAGAGTGGCCTTCTCCGGTGGTGGTTGATATGACGTATGATTCCTTGCTGTGGGACCTCTCTACTTTGTCTTGGTGCTGGGCCGAAATAACTGAGAGTGGCCTTCTCCTGTGCTGTTTGATATGACGCACGATTCCTTGCTGTGAGATCTCTCTTTTGTCTGGGTGCTGGGCCGAAATAACTGAGAGTGGCCTTCTCCGGTGGTGGTTGATATGACGCATGATTCCTTAATGTGGGACCTCTCTCCTCTGTCTGGGTGCTGGGCTGAAATAACTAAGAGTGGCCTTCTCCGGTGGTGGTTGATATTACGCATGATTCCTTGCTATGGGACCTCTCTCCTCTGTCTGAGTGCTGGGCGAAATAACTGAGAGTGGCCTTCTCCGCTGGTGGTTGATATGACGCATGATTCCTTGCTGTAGTACCTCTCTACTCTGACTGGGTGCTGGGCCGAAATAAGTGAGAGTGGCCTTCTCCGGTGGTGGTTGATATGACGCATGATTCATTGATGTGGGACCTCTATCCTCTGTCTGGGTGCTGGGCCGAAATAACTGAGAGTGGCCTTCTCCGGTGGTGGTTGATATGACGCATGATTTCTTGCTGTGGGACCTCTCTCCTCTGTCTGAGTGCTGGGCCGAAATAACTGAGAGTGGCCTTCTCCGCTGGTGGTTGAAATGACGCATGATTCCTTGCTGTAGTACCTCTCTACTCTGTCTGGGTGCTGGGCCGAAATAACTGAGAGTGGCCTTCTCCGGTGGTGGTTGATATGACGCATGATTTCTTGATATGGGACCTCTCTCCTCTGTCTGAGTGCTGGGCCGAAATAACTGAGAGTGGCCTTCTCCGGTGGTGGTTGATATGACGCATGATTCCTTGCTGTGGGACCTCTCTCCTCTGTCTGGGTGCTGGGCCGAAATAACTGAGAGTGGCCTTCTCCGGTGGTGGTTGATATGACGTATGATTCCTTGCTGTGGGACCTCTCTACTTTGTCTTGGTGCTGGGCCGAAATAATTGAGAGTGGCCTTCTCCTGTGCTGTTTGATATGACGCACGATTCCTTGCTGTGGTACCTCTCTCTTCTGTCTGGGTGCTGGGCCGAAATAACTGAGAGTGGCCTTCTCCGGTGGTTGTTGATATGACGCATGATTCCTTGCTGTGGGACCTCTCTCCTCTGTATGGGTGCCGGGCCGAAATAACTGAGAGTGGCCTTCTCTGGTGGTGGTTGATATGACGCATGATTCCTTGCTGTGGGACCTCTCTCCTCTGTCTGGGTGCTGGGCCAAAATAACTGAAAGTGGCCTTCTTCGGTGGTGGTTGATATGACGCATGATTCCTTGCTGTGGGACCTCTCTACTTTGTCTGGGTGCTGGGCCGAAATAACTGAGAGTGGCCTTCTTCGGTGGTGGTTGATATGATGCATGATTCCTTGATGTGGGACCTCTCTCCTCTGTCTGGGTGCTGGGCCGAAATAACTGAGAGTGGCCTTCTCCGGTGGTGGTTGATATGACGCATGATTCCTTGCTGTGGGACCTCTCTCTTCTGTCTGGGTGCTGGGCCGAAATAACTGAGAGTGGCCTTCTCCGGTGGTGGTTGATATGACGCATGATTCTTTGCTGTGGGACCTCTCTCCACTGTCTGGGTGCTGGGCCGAAATAACTGAGAGTGGCCTTCTCCGGTGGTGGTTGATATGACGCATTATTCCTTTCTGTGGGACCTCTCTCCTCTGTCTTTGAGCTGGGCCGAAATAACTGAGAGTGGCCTTCTCCGGTGGTGGTTGATATGACGCATGATTCCTTGCTGTGGGACCTCTCTCCTCTGTCTGGGTGCTGGGCCGAAATAACTGAGAGTGGCCTTCTCCGGTGGTGGTTGATATGACGCATGATTCCTTGCTGTGGGATCTCTCTCCTCTGTCTGGGTGCTGGTCCGAAATAACTGAGAGTGGCCTTCTCCGGTGGTGGTTGATATGACGCATGATTCCTTAATGTGGGACCTCTCTCCTCTGTCTGGGTGCTGGGCTGAAATAACTAAGAGTGGCCTTCTCCGGTGGTGGTTGATATTACGCATGATTCCTTGCTATGGGACCTCTCTCCTCTGTCTGAGTGCTGGGCCGAAATAACTGAGAGTGGCCTTCTCCGCTGGTGGTTGATATGACGCATGATTCCTTGCTGTAGTACCTCTCTACTCTGACTGGGTGCTGGGCCGAAATAACTGAGAGTGGCCTTCTCCGGTGGTGGTTGATATGACGCATGATTCCTTGCTGTGGGACCTCTCTCCTCTATCTGGGTGCTGGGCCGAAATAACTGAGAGTGGCCTTCTCCGGTGGTGGTTGATATGACGCATGATTCCTTGATGTGGGACCTCTCTCCTTTGTCTTGGTGCTGGGCCGAAAAAACTGAGAGTGGCCTTCTCCGGTGGTGGTTGATATGACGCATGATTCCTTGCTGTGGGACCTCTCTCTTCTGTCTGGGTGCTGGGCCGAAATAACTGAGAGTGGCCTTCTCCGGTGGTGGTTGATATGACGCATGATTCCTTGCTGTGGGACCTCTCTCCTCTGTCTGGGTGCTGGGCCGAAATAACTGAGAGTGGCCTTCTCCGGTGGTGGTTGATATGACGCATGATTCCTTGCTGTGTGACCTCTCTACTCGGTTTGGGAGCTGGGCCGAAATAAGTGAGAGTGGCCTTCTCGGGTGGTGGTTGATATGACGCATGATTCATTGATGTGGGACCTCTATCCTCTGTCTGGGTGCTGGGCCGAAATAACTGAGAGTGGCCTTCTCTGGTGGTGGTTGATATTACGCATGATTTCTTGCTGTGGGACCTCTCTCCTCTGTCTGAGTGCTGGGCCGAAATAACTGAGAGTGGCCTTCTCCGCTGGTGGTTGAAATGACGCATGATTCCTTGCTGTAGTACCTCTCTACTCTGTCTGGGTGCTGGGCCGAAATAACTGAGAGTGGCCTTCTCCGGTGGTGGTTGATATGACGCATGATTTCTTGATATGGGACCTCTCTCCTCTGTCTGAGTGCTGGGCCGAAATAACTGAGAGTGGCCTTCTCCGGTGGTGGTTGATATGACGCATGATTCCTTGCTGTGGGACCTCTCTCCTCTGTCTGGGTGCTGGGCCGAAATAACTGAGAGTGGCCTTCTCCGGTGGTGGTTGATATGACGTATGATTCCTTGCTGTGGGACCTCTCTACTTTGTCTTGGTGCTGGGCCGAAATAACTGAGAGTGGCCTTCTCCTGTGCTGTTTGATATGACGCACGATTCCTTGCTGTGAGAGCTCTCTCTTTTGTCTGGGTGCTGGGCCGAAATAACTGAGAGTGGCCTTCTCCGGTGGTGGTTGATATGATGCATGATTCCTTGCTGTGGGACCTCTCTCCTCTGTCTGGGTGCTGGGCCGAAATAACTGAGAGTGGCCTTCTCCGGTGGTGGTTGATATGACGTATGATTCCTTGCTGTGGGACCTCTCTACTTTGTCTTGGTGCTGGGCCGAAATAACTGAGAGTGGCCTTCTCCTGTGCTGTTTGATATGACGCACGATTCCTTGCTGTGAGAGCTCTCTCTTTGTCTGGGTGCTGGGCCGAAATAACTGAGAGTGGCCTTCTCCGGTGGTGGTTGATATGACGCATGATTCCTTGCTGTGGTACCTCTCTCTTCTGTCTGGGTGCTGGGCCGAAATAACTGAGAGTGTCCTTCTCCGGTGGTTGTTGATATGACGCATGATTCCTTGCTGTGGGACCTCTCTCCTCTGTATGGGTGCTGGGCCGAAATAACTGAGAGTGGCCTTCTCTGGTGGTGGTTGATATGACGCATGATTCCTTGCTGTGGGACCTCTCTCCTCTGTCTGGGTGCTGGGCCAAAATAACTGAGAGTGGCCTTCTTCGGTGGTGGTTGATATGACGCATGATTCCTTGCTGTGGGACCTCTCTACTTTGTCTGGGTGCTGGGCCGAAATAACTGAGAGTGGCCTTCTTCGGTGGTGGTTGATATGATTCATGATTCCTTGATGTGGGACCTCTCTCCTCTGTCTGGGTGCTGGGCCGAAATAACTGAGAGTGGCCTTCTCCGGTGGTGGTTGATATGACGCATGATTCCTTGCTGTGGGACCTCTCTCTTCTGTCTGGGTGCTGGGCCGAAATAACTGAGAGTGGCCTTCTCCGGTGGTGGTTGATATGACGCATGATTCTTTGCTGTGGGACCTCTCTCCACTGTCTGGGTGCTGGGCCGAAATAACTGAGAGTGGCCTTCTCCGGTGGTGGTTGATATGCGCATTATTCCTTTCTGTGGGACCTCTCTCCTCTGTCTGGGAGCTGGGCCGAAATAACTGAGAGTGGCCTTCTCCGGTGGTGGTTGATATGACGCATGATTCCTTGCTGTGGGACCTCTCTCCTCTGTCTGGGTGCTGGGCCGAAATAACTGAGAGTGGCCTTCTCCGGTGGTGGTTGATATGACGCATGATTCCTTGCTGTGGGACCTCTCTCCTCTGTCTGGGTGCTGGTCCGAAATAACTGAGAGTGGCCTTCTCCGGTGGTGGTTGATATGACGCATGATTCCTTAATGTGGGACCTCTCTCCTCTGTCTGGGTGCTGGGCTGAAATAACTAAGAGTGGCCTTCTCCGGTGGTGGTTGATATGACGCATGATTCCTTGCTGTGGGACCTCTCTCCTCTGTCTGGGTGCTGGGCCGAAATAACTGAGAGTGGCCTTCTCCGGTGGTGGTTGATATGACGCATGATTCCTTGATGTGGGACCTCTCTCCTTTGTCTTGGTGCTGGGCCGAAAAAACTGAGAGTGGCCTTCTCCGGTGGTGGTTGATATGACGCATGATTCCTTGCTGTGGGACCTCTCTCCTCTGTCTGGGTGCTGGGCCGAAATAACTGAGAGTGGCCTTCTCCGGTGGTGGTTGATATGACGCATGATTCCTTGCTGTGGGACCTCTCTCCTCTGTCTGGGAGCTGGGCCGAAATAACTGAGAGTGGCCTTCTCCGGTCGTGGTTGATATGATGCATGATTCCTTGCTGTGGGACCTCTCTCCTCTGTCTGGGTGCTGGGCCGAAATAACTGAGAGTGGCCTTCTCCGGTGGTGGTTGATATGACGCATGATTCCTTGCTGTGGGACCTCTCTCCTCTGTCTGGGTGCTGGTCCGAAATAACTGAGAGTGGCCTTCTCCGGTGGTGGTTGATATTACGCATGATTCCTTGATGTGGGACCTCTCTCCTCTGTCTGGGTGCTGGGCCGAAATAACTGAGAGTGGCCTTCTCCGGTGGTGGTTGATATGACGCATGATTCCTTGCTGGGGGACCTCTCTCCTCTGTCTGAGTGCTGGGCCGAAATAACTGAGAGTGGCCTTCTCCGCTGGTGGTTGATATGACGCATGATTCCTTGCTGTAGTACCTCTGTCCTCTGTCTGGGTGCTGGGCCGAAATAACTGAGAGTGTCCTTCTCCGGTGGTGGTTGATATGACGCATGATTCCTTGATATGGGACCTCTCTCCTCTGTCTGAGTGCTGGGCCGAAATAACTGAGAGTGGCCTTCTCCCGTGGTTGTTGATATGACGCATGATTCCTTGCTGTGGGACCTCTCTCCTCTGTATGGGTGCTGGGCCGAAATAACTGAGAGTGGCCTTCTCCGGTGGTGGTTGATATGACGCATGATTCCTTGCTGTGGGACCTCTCTACTTTGTCTTGGTGCTGGGCCGAAATAACTGAGAGTGGCCTTCTCCGGTGGTGGTTGATATGACGCATGATTCCATGCTGTGAGAGCTCTCTCTTTTGTTTGGGTGCTGGACCGAAATAACTGAGAGTGGCCTTCTCCAGTGGTGGTTGATATGACGCATGATTCCTTGCTGTGGGACCTCTCTCCTCTGTCTGGGTGCTGGGCCGAAAGAACTGAGAGTGGCCTTCTCCGGTGGTGGTTGATATGTCACATGATTCCTTGATGTTGGAACGCTCTCCTCTTTCTGGGTGCTGGGCCGAAATAACTCAAAGTGGCCTTCTCCGGTGGTGGTTGATATGACGCATGATTCCTTGCTGTGGGACCTCTCTCCTCTGTCTGGGTGCTGATCCGAAATAACTGAGAGTGGCCTTCTCCGGTGGTGGTTGATATGACGCATGATTTCTTGCTGTGGGACGTCTCTCCTCTGTCTTGGTGCTGGGCCGAAATAACTGAGAGTGGCCTTCTCCGGTGGTGTTTGATATGACGCATGATTCCTTGCTGTGGGACCTCTCTCCTCTGTCTGAGTGCTGCGCCGAAATAACTGAGAGTGGCCTTCTTCGGTGGTGGTTGATATGACGCATGATTCCTTGCTGTGCGACCTCTCTCCTCTGTCTGGGTGCTGGGCCGAAATAACTGAGAGTGGCCTTCTCCGCTGGTGGTTGATATGACGCATGATTCCTTGCTGTGGGACCTCTCTCCTCTGTCTGGGTGCTGGGCCGAAGTAACAGAAAGTGGCCTTCTCCGGTGGTGGTTGATATGACGCATGATTCCTTGCTGTGGGACCTCTCTCCTCTGTCTGGGTGCTGGTCCGAAATAACTGAGAGCGGCCTTCTCCGGTGGTGGTTGATATGACGCATGATTCCTTGCTGTGTGACCTCTCTACTCTGTTTGGGAGCTGGGCCGAAATAAGTGAGAGTGGCCTTCTCCGGTGGTGGTTGATATGACGCATGATTCCTTGCTGTGTGACCTCTCTACTCTGTTTGGGAGCTGGGCCGAAATAAGTGAGAGTGGCCTTCTCCGGTGGTGGTTGATATGACGCATGATTCCTTGATGTGGGACCTCTATCCTCTGTCTGGGTGCTGGGCCGAAATAACTGAGAGTGGCCTTCTCCGGTGGTGGTTGATATGACGCATTATTCCTTTCTGTGGGACCTCTCTCCTCTGTCTTTGAGCTGGGCCGAAATAACTGAGAGTGGCCTTCTCCGGTGGTGGTTGATATGACGCATGATTCTTTGCTGTGGGACCTCTCTCCACTGTCTGGGTGATGGGCCGAAATAACTGAGAGTGGCCTTCTCCGGTGGTGGTTGATATGACGCATTATTCCTTGCTGTGGGACCTCTCTCCTCTGTCTGGGAGCTGGGCCGATATAACTGAGAGTGGCCTTCTCCGGTGGTGGTTGATATGACGCATGATTCCTTGCTGTGGGACCTCTCTCCTCTGTCTGGGTGCTGGACAGAAATAACTGAAAGTGGCCTTCTCCGGTGGTGGTTGATATGATGCATGATTCCTTGCTGTGGGACCTCTCTCCTCTGTCTGGGTGCTGGTCCGAAATAACTGAGAGTGGCCTTCTCCGGTGGTGGTTGATATGACGCATGATTCCATGCTGTGAGAGCTCTCTCTTTTGTTAGGGTGCTGGGCCGAAATAACTGAGAGTGGCATTCTCCAGTGGTGGTTGATATGACGCATGATTCCTTGCTGTGGGACCTCTCTCCTCTGACTGGGTGCTGGGCCGAAATAACTGAGAGTGGCCTTCTCCGGTGGTGGTTGATATGACGCATGATTCCTTGATGTGGGAACTCTCTCCTCTTTCTGGGTGCTGGGCCGAAATAACTGAGAGTGGCCTTCTCCGGTGGTGGTTGATATGACGCATGATTCCTTGCTGTGGGACCTCTCTCCTCTGTCTGGGTGCTGGTCCGAAAGAACTGAGAGTGGCCTTCTCCGGTGGTGGTTGATATGACGCATGATTTCTTGCTGTGGGACGTCTCTCCTCTGTCTTGGTGCTGGGCTGAAATAACTGAGAGTGGCCTTCTCCGGTGGTGGTTGATATGACGCATGATTCCTTGCTGTGCGACCTCTCTCCTCTGTCTGGGTGCTGGGCCGAAATAACTGAGAGTGGCCTTCTTCGGTGGTGGTTGATATGACGCATGATTCCTTGCTGTGGGACCTCTCTACTTTGTCTTGGTGCTGGGCCGAAATAACTGAGAGTCGCCTTCTCCTGTGGTGGTTGATATGACGCACGATTCCTTGCTGTGAGAGCTCTCTCTTTTGTCTGGGTGCTGGGCCGAAATAAATGAGAGTGGCCTTCTCCGGTGGTGGTTGATATGACGCATGATTCCTTGCTGTGGGACCTCTCTCCTCTGTCTGGGTGCTGGGCCGAAATAACTGAGAGTGGCCTTCTCCGGTGGTGGTTGATATGACGCATGATTCCTTGCTGTGGGACCTCTCTCCTTTGTCTGGGTGCTGGGCCGAAATAACTGAGAGTGGCCTTCTCTGGTGGTGGTTGATATGACGCATGATTCCTTGCTGTGGGACCTCTCTCTTCTGTCTGGGTGCTGGGCCGAAATAACTGAGAGTGGCTTTCTCCTGTGGTGATTTATATGACGCATGATTCCTTGCTGTGGGACCTCTCTCCTCTGTCTGATTGCTGGGCCGAAATAACTGAGAGTGGCCTTCTCCAGTGGTGGTTGATATGACGCATGATTCCTTGCTGTGGGACCTCTCTCCTCTGTCTGGGTGCTGGGCCGAAATAACTGAGAGTGGCCTTCTCCAGTGGTGGTTGATATGACGCATGATTCCTTGCTGTGGGACATCTCTCCTCTGTCTGGGTGCTGGGCCGAAATAACTGAGAGTGGCCTTCTCCGGTGGTGGTTGATATGACGCATGATTCCTTGCTGGGGACCTCTCTCCTTTGTCTTGGCGCTGGGCCGAAATAACTGAGAGTGGCCTTCTCCGGTGGTGGTTGATATGAAGCATGATTCCTTGTTGTGGGACCTCTCTCTTCTGTCTGGGTGCTGGGCCGAAATAACTGAGAGTGGCCTTCTCCGGTGGTGGTTGATATGACGCATGATTCTTTGCTGTGGGACCTCTCTCCACTGTCTGGGTGCTGGGCCGAAATAACTGAGAGTGGCCTTCTCCGGTGGTGGTTGATATGACGCATTATTCCTTGCTGTGGGACCTCTCTCCTCTGTCTGGGAGCTGGGCCGATATAACTGAGAGTGGCCTTCTCCGGTGGTGGTTGATATGACGCATGATTCCTTGCTGTGGGACCTCTCTCCTCTGTCTGGGTGCTGGACAGAAATAACTGAAAGTGGCCTTCTCCGGTGGTGGTTGATATGATGCATGATTCCTTGCTGTGGGACCTCTCTCCTCTGTCTGGGTGCTGGTCCGAAATAACTGAGAGTGGCCTTCTCCGGTGGTGGTTGATATGACGCATGATTCCTTAATGTGGGACCTCTCTCCTCTGTCTGGGTGCTGGGCTGAAATAACTAAGAGTGGCCTTCTCCGGTGGTGATTGATATTACGCATGATTCCTTGCTATGGGACCTCTCTCCTCTGTCTGAGTGCTGGGCCGAAATAACTGAGAGTGGCCTTCTCCGGTGGTGGTTGATATGACGCATGATTCCTTGCTGTGGTACCTCTCTCCTCTGTCTGGGTGCTGGGCCGAAATAACTGAGAGTGGCCTTCTCCGGTGGTGGTTGATATGACGCATGATTCCTTGATGTGGGACCTCTCTCCTTTGTCTTGGTGCTGGGCTGAAATAACTGAGAGTGGCCTTCTCCGGTGGTGGGTGATATGACGCATGATTCCTTGCTGTGGGACCTCTCTCTTCTGTCTGTGTGCTGGGCCGAAATAACTGAGAGTGGCCTTCTCCGGTGGTGATTGATATGATGCATGATTCTTTGCTCTGGGACCTCTCTCCACTGTCTGGGTGCTGGGCCGAAATAACTGAGAGTGGCCTTCTCCGGAGGTGGTTGATATGACGCATTATTCCTTGCTGTGGGACCTCTCTCCTCTGTCTGGGAGCTGGGCCGAAATAACTGAGAGTGGCCTTCTCCGGTGGTGGTTGATATGACGCATGATTCCTTGCTGTGGGACCTCTCTCCTTTGTCTTGGCGCTCGGCCGAAATAACTGAGAGTGGCCTTCTCCGGTGGTGGTTGATATGACGCATGATTCCTTGCTGTGGGACCTCTCTCTTCTGTCTGGGTGCTGGGCCGAAATAACTGAGAGTGGCCTTCTCCGGTGGTGGTTGATATGACGCATTATTCCTTGCTGTGGGACCTCTCTCTCTGTCTGGGAGCTGGGCCGATATAACTGAGAGTGGCCTTCTCCGGTGGTGGTTGATATGACGCATGATTCCTTGCTGTGGGACCTCTCTCCTCTGTCTGGGTGCTGGACAGAAATAACTGAAAGTGGCCTTCTCCGGTGGTGGTTGATATGACGCATGATTCCTTGCTGTGGGACCTCTCTCCTCTGTCTTGGCGCTCGGCCGAAATAACTGAGAGTGGCCTTCTCCGGTGGTGGTTGATATGACGCATGATTCCTTGCTGTGGGACCTCTCTCCTCTGTCTGGGTGCTGGGCCGAAATAACTGAGAGTGGCCTTCTCCGGTGGTGGTTGATATGACGCATTATTCCTTGCTGTGGGACCTCTCTCCTCTGTCTGGGAGCTGGGCCGATATAACTGAGAGTGGCCTTCTCCGGTGTTGGTTGATATGACGCATGATTCCTTGCTGTGGGACCTCTCTCCTCTGTCTGGGTGCTGGACAGAAATATCTGAAAGTGGCCTTCTCCGGTGGTGGTTGATATGACGCATGATTCCTTGCTGTGGGACCTCTCTCCTCTGTCTGGGTGCTGGTCCGAAATAACTGAGAGTGGCCTTCTCCGGTGGTGGTTGATATGACGCATGATTCCTTAATGTGGGACCTCTCTCCTCTGTCTGGGTGCTGGGCTGAAATAACTAAGAGTGGCCTTCTCCGGTGGTGGTTGATATTACGCATGATTACTTGCTATGGGACCTCTCTCCTCTGTCTGAGTGCTGGGCTGAAATAACTGAGAGTGGCCTTCTCCGGTGGTGGTTGATATGACGCATGATTCCTTGCTGTGGTACCTCTCTCCTCTGTCTGGGTGCTGGGCCGAAATAACTGAGAGTGGCCTTCTCCGGTGGTGGTTGATATGACGCATGATTCCTTGCTGTGGGACCTCTCTACTTTGTCTTGGTGCTGGGCTGAAATAACTGAGAGTGGCCTTCTCCGGTGGTGGGTGATATGACGCATGATTCCTTGCTGTGGGACCTCTCTCTTCTGACTGGGTGCTGGGCCGAAATAACTGAGAGTGGCCTTCTCCGGTGGTGATTGATATGACGCATGATTCTTTGCTGTGGGACCTCTCTCCACTGTCTGGGTGCTGGGCCGAAATAACTGAGAGTGGCCTTCTCCGGAGGTGGTTGATATGACGCATTATTCCTTGCTGTGGGACCTCTCTCCACTGTCTGGGAGCTGGGCCGAAATAACTGAGAGTGGCCTTCTCCGGTGGTTGATATGACGCATAATTCCTTGCTGTGGGACCTCTCTCCTCTGTCTGGGTGCTGGTCCGAAATAACTGAGAGTGGCCTTCTCCGGTGGTGGTTGATATGACGCATGATTCCTTGCTGTGGGACCTCTCTCCTCTGTCTGGGAGCTGGGTCGAAATAACTGAGAGTGGCCTTCTCCGGTGGTGGTTGATATGACGCATGATTCCTTGCTGGGGGACCTCTCTCCTCTGTCTGAGTGCTGGGCCGAAATAACTGAGAGTGGCCTTCTCCGCTGGTGGTTGATATGACGCATGATTCCTTGCTGTAGTACCTCTCTACTCTGTCTGGGTGCTGGGCCGAAATAACTGAGAGTGTCCTTCTCCGGTGGTGGTTGATATGACGCATGATTCCTTGATGTGGAACCTCTCTCCTCTGTCTGGGTGCTGGGCCGAAATAACTGAGAGTGGCCTTCTCCGGTGGTGGTTGATATGACGCATGATTCCTTGCTGTGGGACCTCTCTCCTCTGTCTGGGTGCTGGGCCGAAATAACTGAGAGTGGCCTTCTCCGGTGGTGGTTGATATGACGCATGATTCCTTGCTGTGGGACCTCTCTACTTTGTCTTGGTGCTGGGCCGAAATAACTGAGAGTGGCCTTCTCCGGTGGTGGTTGATATGACGCATGATTCCTTGCTGTGGGAGCTCTCTCTCTGTCTGGGTGCTGGGCCGAAATAACTGAGAGTGGCCTTCTCCGGTGGTGGTTGATATGACGCATGATTCCATGCTGTGAGACCTCTCTCCTCTGTCTGGGTGCTGGGCCGAAATAACTGAGAGTGGCCTTCTCCAGTGGTGGTTGATATGACGCATGATTCCTTGCTGTGGGACCTCTCTCCTCTGTCTGGGTGCTGGGCGGAAATAACTGAGAGTGGCCTTCTCCGGTGGTGGCTGATATGACGCATGATTCCTTGATGTGGGAACTCTCTCCTTGTCTGGGTGCTGGGCCGAAATAACTCAGAGTGGCCTTCTCCGGTGGTGCTTGATATGACGCATGATTCCTTGCTGTGGGACCTCTCTCCTCTGTCTGGGTGCTGGTCCGAAATAACTGAGAGTGGCCTTCTCCGGTGGTGGTTGATATGACGCATGATTTCTTGCTGTGGGACGTCTCTCTCTGTCTTGGTGCTGGGCTGAAATAACTGAGAGTGGCCTTCTCCGGTGGTGGTTGATATGACGATGATTCCTTGCTGTGGGACTCTCTCCTCTGTCTGAGTGCTGGGCGAAATAACTGAGAGTGGCCTTCTCCGGTGGTGGTTGATATGACGCATGATTCCTTGCTGTGCGACTCTCTCCTCTGTCTGGGTGCTGGGCCGAAATAACTGAGAGTGGCCTTCTCGGTGGTGGTTGATATGACGCATGATTCCTTGCTGTGGGACCTCTCTCCTCTGTCTGGGTGCTGGGCCGAAATAACTGAGAGTGGCCTTCTCCGGTGGTGGTTGATATGACGCATGATTCCTTGCTGTGGGACCTCTCTCCTTGTCTGGGTGCTGGGCCGAAATAACTGAGAGTGGCCTTCTCCGGTGGTGGTTGATATGACGCATGATTCCTTGCTGTGGGACCTCTCTCTCTGTCTGGGTGCTGGGCCGAAATAACTGAGAGTGGCCTTCTCCGGTGGTGGTTGATATGACGCATGATTCCTTGCTGTGGGACCTCTCTCTCTGTCTGGGTGCTGGGCAGAAATAACAGAAAGTGGCCTTCTCCGGTGGTGGTTGATATGACGCATGATTCCTTGCTGTGGGACCTCTCCCTCTGTCTGGGTGCTGGGCGAAATAACTGAGAGTGGCCTTCTCCGGTGGTGGTTGATATGACGCATGATTCCTTGCTGTGGGACCTCTCTCTCTGTCTGGGTGCTGGGCCGAAATAACTGAGAGTGGCCTTCTCCGGTGGTGGTTGATATGACGCATGATTCCTTGCTGTGGGACCTCTCTCTCTGTCTGGGTGCTGGGCCGAAATAACTGAGAGTGGCCTTCTCCGGTGGTGGTTGATATGACGCATGATTCCTTGCTGTGTGACCTCTCTCCTCTGTCTGGGTAGCTGGGCCAAATAACTGAGAGTGGCCTTCTCCGGTGGTGGTTGATATGACGCATGATTCCTTGCTGTGGGACCTCTCTCCTCTGTCTGGTGCTGGGCAGAAATAACTGAGAGTGGCCTTCTCCGGTGGTGGTTGATATGACGCATGATTTCTTGCTGTGGGACCTCTCTCCTCTGTCTGAGTGCTGGGCCGAAATAACTGAGAGTGGCCTTCTCCGGTGGTGGTTGAAATGACGCATGATTTCTTGCTGTGGGACCTCTCTCCTCTGTCTGGGTGCTGGGCCGAAATAACTGAGAGTGGCCTTCTCCGGTGGTGGTTGATATGACGCATGATTCCTTGCTGTGGGACCTCTCCTCTGTCTGGGTGCTGGGCCGAAATAACTGAGAGTGGCCATCTCGGTGGTGGTTGATATGACGCATGATTCCTTGCTGTGGGACCTCTCTTCTGTCTGGGTGCTGGGCCGAAATAACTGAGAGTGGCCTTCTCCGGTGGTGGTTGATATGATGCATGATTCCTTGCTGTGGGACCTCTCTCCTCTGTCTGGGTGCTGGGCCGAAATAACTGAGAGTGGCCTTCTCCGGTGGTGGTTGATATGACGCATGATTCCTTGCTGTGGGACCTCTCTCCTCTGTCTGGGTGCTGGGCCGAAATAACTGAGAGTGGCCTTCTCCGGTGGTGGTTGATATGACGCATGATTCCTTGCTGTGGGACCCTCTCTCCTTTGTCTGGGTGCTGGGCCGAAATAACTGAGAGTGGCCTTCTCCGGTGGTGGTTGATATGACGCACGATTCCTTGCTGTGGGAGCTCTCTTTGTCTGGGTGCTGGGCGACTTAACTGAGAGTGGCCTTCTCCGGTGGTGGTTGATATGGCGCATGATTCCTTGCTGTGGGAGCTCTCTCCTTTGTCTGGAGTGCTGGGCCGACATAACTGAGAGTGTGGCCTTCTCCGGTGGTGGTTGATGCAGCGCATGATTCCTTGCTGTGGGACCTCTCTGCCTCCTCTGTCTGGAGTGCTGGAGCCGAGAAATAACCGAGATTGGCCTTCTCCGGTGGTGGTTGATATGGCGCATGATTCCTTGCTGTGGGACCTCTCTCGCACTGTGCTGGGTGCTGGGCGAAATAACTGAGGGCTGTGCCTTCTCGGGTGGTGGTTGATATGACGCATGCAGTTCCTTGCTGTGGGACCTCTCTCCTCTGTCTGGAGTGCTGGGCCGGAAATAACTGAGAGTGGCCTTCTCCGGTGGTGATTGATATGGCGCATGATTCCTTGCTGTGGGACCTCTCCTCTGTCTGGGTGCTGGGCAGAAATAACTGAGAGTGGCCTTCTCGGTGGTGGTTGATATGACGCATGATTCCTTGCTGTAGGGACCTCTCTCTTCTGTCTGGGTGCTGGGCGGAAATAACTGAGTGGCCTTCTCCGGTGGTGGTTGATATGACGCATGATTCCTTGCTGTGGGACCTCTCTCCTCTGTCTGGGTGCTGGGCCGAAATAACTGAGAGTAGCCTTCTCCGGTGGTGGTTGATATGGCGCATGATTCCTTGCTGTAGGACCTCTCTCCTCTGTCTGGGTGCTGGGCCGAAATAACTGAGAGTGGCCTTCTCCGGTGGTGGTTGATATGACGCATGATTCCTTGCTGTGGGACCTCTCTACTCTTGTCTGTGGTGCTGGGCGAAATAACTGAGAGGTAGCGGCCTTCTCCGGTTGGTGGTTGATATGACGCATGATTCCCTTGCTGTGGGACCTCTCTCCTCTGTCTGGGTGCTGGGCCGAAATAACTGAGATTGGCCTTCTCTCCCGGTGAGTGGTTGATATGGCGCATGATTCCTTGCTGTGGGACCTCTCTCTTCTGTCTGGGTTGCTGGGCCGAGAAATAACTAGAAGTGGCCTTCTCCGGTGGTGGTTGATATGGCCCATGATTCGCTTGCTGTGGGACCTCTCTCTCTGTCTGGGTGCTGGGCCGAAATAACTGAGAGTGGCCTTCTCCGGTGGTGGTTGATATGACGCATGATTCCTTGCTGTGGGACCTCTCCTCTGTCTGGGTGCTGGGCCGAAATAACTGAGAGTGGCCTTCTCGGTGGTGGTTGATATGGCGCATGATTCCTTGCTGTGGGACCTCTCTCCTCTGTCTGGGTGCTGGGCCGAAAATAACTGAGAGTGGCCCTTCTCCGGTGGTGGTTGATATGACGCATGATTCCTTGCTGTGGGACCTCTCTCCTCTGTCTGGGTGCTGGGCCGAAATAACTGAAGTGGCCTTCTCCGGTGGTGGTTGATATGACGCATGATTCCCTTGCTGTGGGTACCTCTCTCCTTCTGTCTGGGTGCTGGGCCGAAATAACTGAGTGGCCTTCTCCGGTGGTGGTTGATATGACGCATGATTCCTTGCTGTGGGACCTCTCTCCTCTGTCTGGGTGCTGGGCCGAAATAACTGAAAGTGGCCTTCTCGGTGGTGGTTGATATGACGCATGATTCCTTGCTGTGGGACCTCTCTCCTCTGTCTGGGTGCTGTGGCCGAAATAACTGAGTGGCCTTCTCCGGTGGTTGGTTGATATGGCCCAGCATGATTCCTTGCTGTGGGACCTCTCTCCTCTGTCTGGGTGCTGGGCAGAAATAACTGAGTGGCCTTCTCCGGTGGTGGTTGATATGGCGCATGATTCCTTGCTGTGGGACCTCTCTCCTCTGTCTGGGTGCTGGGCGAAATAACTGAGAGTGGCCTTCTCGGTGGTGGTTGATATGGCGCATGATTCCTTGCTGTGGGACCTCTCTCTCTGTCTGGGTGCTGGGCCGAAATAACTGAAGTGGCCTTCTCCGGTGGTAGTTGATATGGCGCATGATTCCTTGCTGTGGGACCTCTCTCCTCTGTCTGGTGCTGGGCCGAAATAACTGAAGTGGCCTTCTCCGGTGGTGGATTGATATGGCGCATGATTCCTTGCTGTGGGACCTCTCCTCTGTCTGGGTGCTGGGCGCGAAATAACTGAGAGTGGCCTTCTCCAGTGGTGGTTGATATGGCGCATGATTCCTTGCTGTGGGACCTCTCTCCTCTGTCTGGGTGCTGGGCCGAAATAACTGAGTGGCCTTCTCCGGTGGTGGTTGATATGACGCATGATTCCTTGCTGTGGGACCTCTCTCCTCTGTCTGGGTGCTGGGCCGAAATAACTGAGAGTGGCCTTCTCCGGTGGTGGTTGATATGACGCATGATTCCTTGCTGTGGGACCTCTCTCCTCTGTCTGGGTGCTGGGCCGAAATAACTGAAAGTGGCCTTCTCCGGTGGTGGTTGATATGACGCATGATTCCTTGCTGTGGGACCTCTCTCCTCTGTCTGGGTGCTGGGCGAAATAACTGAGAGTGGCCTTCTCCGGTGGTGGTTGATATGACGCATGATTCCTTGCTGTGGGACCTCTCTCCTCTGTCTGGGTGCTGGGGCCGAAATAACTGAGAGTGGCCTTCTCCGGTGGTGGTTGATATGACGCATGATTCCTTGCTGTGGGACCTCTCTCCTCTGTCTGGGTGCTGGGCCGAAATAACTGAGGAGTGGCCTTCTCCGGTGGTGGTTGATATGACGCATGATTCCTTGCTGTGGGACCTCTCTCCTCTGTCTGGTGCTGGGCCGAAATAACTGAGAGTGGCCTTCTCCGGTGGTGGTTGATATGACGCATGATTCCTTGCTGTGGGACCTCTCTCACTCTGTCTGGGTGCTGGGCCAGAAATAACTGAGAGTGGCCTTCTCCGGTGGTGGTTGATATGACGCATGATTCCTTGCATGTGGGACCTCTCTCCTCTGTCTGGGTGCTGGGCAGAACATAACTGAAGTGGCCTTCTCCGGTGGTTGAGTTGATATGACGCATGATTCCCTTGCTGTGGGACCTCTCTCCTCTGTCTGGGTGCTGGGCCGAAATAACTGAGAGTGGCCTTCTCCGGTGGTGGTTGATATGGCGCATGATTCGCCTTGCAGTGTGGGACCTCTCTCCTCTGTCTGGGTGCTGGGCCCGAAATAACTGAGAGTGCGCCTTCTCCGGTGGTGGTTGATATAACGCATGATTCCTTGCTGTGGGACCTCTCTCCTCTGTCTGGGTGCTGGGCGAAATAACTGAGAGTGGCCTTCTCCGGTGGTGGTTGATATGACGCACTGATTCCTTGCTGTGGGACCTCTCTCCTCTGTCTGGGTGCTGGGCCGAAATAACTGAAGTGGCCTTCTCCGGTGGTGGTTGATATGACGCATGATTCCTTGCTGTGGGACCTCTCTCCTCTGTCTGGGTGCTGGGCCAGAAATAACTGAAAGTGGCCTTCTCCGGTGGTGGTTGATATGACGCATGATTCCTTGCTGTGGGACCTCTCTCCTCTGTCTGGGTGCTGGGCCAGAAATAACTGAGAGTGGCCTTCTCCGGTGGTGGTTGATATGACGCATGATTCCTTGCTGTGGGACCTCTCTCCTCTGTCTGGGTGCTGGGCGAAATAACTGAGAGTGGCCTTCTCCGGTGGTGGTTGATATGACGCATGATTCCTTGCTGTGGGACCTCTCTCCTCTGTCTGGGTGCTGGGCCGAAATAACTGAGTGGCCTTCTCCAGTGGTGGTTGATATGACGCATGATTCCTTGCTGTAGGACCTCTCTCCTCTGTCTGGGTGCTGGGCCGAAATAACTGAGAGTGGCCTTCTCCAGTGGTGGTTGATATGGCGCATGATTCCTTGCTGTGGGACCTCTCTCCTCTGTCTGGGTGCTGGGCCGAAATAGCTGAGAGTGGCCTTCTCGGTGGTGGTTGATATGGCGCATGATTCCTTGCTGTGGGACCTCTCTCCTCTGTCTGGGTGCTGGGCTGAAATAACTGAGAGTGGCCTTCTCCAGTGGTGGTTGATATGGACGTATGATTCCTTGCTGTGGGACCTCTCTCCTCTGTCTGGGTGCTGGGCCGAAATAACTGAGAGTGGCCTTCTCCGGTGGTGGTTGATATGACGCATGATTCCTTGCTGTGGGACCTCTCTCCTCTGTCTGGGTGCTGGGCCAAAATAACTGAGAGTGGCCTTCTCCGGTGGTGGTTGATATGACGCATGATTCCTTGCTGTGGGACCTCTCTCCTCTGTCTGGGTGCTGGGCCGAAATAACTGAGAGTGGCCTTCTCCGGTGGTGGTTGATATGACGCATGATTCCTTGCTGTGGGACCTCTCTCCTCTGTCTGGGTGCTGGGCCAGAAATAACTGAGAGTGGCTTTCTGCGGTGGTGGTTGATATGGCGCATGATTCCTTGCTGTGTTGACATCTCTCCTCTGTCTTGGGTGCTGAGGCCGAAATAACTGAGTGGCCTTCTCCAGTGGTGGGTAATATGATGCATGATTCCTTGATGTGGGACCTGTATCCTCGGTCTGGATGCTGGGCTTAAATAACTGAAAGTGGCCTTCTCCAGTGGTGGGTGATATGACGCATGATTCCTTGCAGTGGGACCTCTCTCCAATTGATATTGGTTAAATTTTATTTATTTTATTTTATTTTAATTCATTTCCCTATCACATTTGTTTGCAGGGGATTTACCTACATTTGCTGCCTTTGGCAGCCCTCTAGCTCGTTCTGGACTATTTTACAGCCTTTTTAGTGCCTAAAAGTTCTGGTCCCCATTGACCTTCACTGGGGTTCGGGTTCGGGATGAAGTTCGGTCGAGTTCGGATCCGAACCCGAACATTTTGGGAAGTTCGGCGAACTTCCCGAACCCCGAACTTCCAGGTGTTCGCCTCATCTCTAGCCGTGAGATCTAGATGCCACGTGACAGTAGAACGGAGCGCAGAGAGCAACAGCCCGGTCAGACCTGCGAGAGAGGATGGATGATGGCACAGATAGGCAGCGGCCAACCGACTACATAGGATTAGAGTTGAGCGGACACCTGGAAGTTTGGGTTCTCCAAGTTTGGCCCGAACCGTCGCAAAGTGTGGGTTTGGGATGCAACTTGACCCGAACTTGACCCGAACCCCACTGAAGTCAATGGAGCCAGAATTTGGGGCACTAAAATGGCTCTAAAAAGTCCTGGAAATGTCTAGAGGACTGGAAAATGAAGCAAAATGGGAGTAAAGAGTAGTAAAAGTGCCCTTCAAACAAATTTGGATAGGAAAATAACTTAAAATAAAATACATAAAAATAAAAAAAAAACGTTCTAAACCTGCACAAGCATCAAGTGGAGTGACAGTGGCAACTGCCACCCACCAGAACAGAGGATGTGGCAGCAACGCCACCACATCTTTCACCGTCACCAATCATCTTCACACTATCCCATGGAAGCGTTCAGCTGTCCATCTCCCAAACACTGGAGAGAGAGAGAAATAGAAAGAGGAAGTATCCCCTACCCACCCGCGATCCCTGGACCTGAATGCCAGGATTTCAAAATTCCTGTCCTTTGAAATTCTGTCTGGTGGAGAATGGATGGAGACTTATAAAAAACTTATGGCGGTGGTTGTCCACATACGTGGTTCCCAGTGCCACTACTTTGCCAGACGAGCATGTAACAACAGACCGATGAGTGATTGGTGCCACTGAGCCTCAAGCCCAGTGGTGTGCGATAATGGGCAAAATCTCGTAGCAGCTCTGGGCCTAACCGGTTAGACACACATACGTTGCCTGGCGCATGTGCTGAATTTGGTGGTGCAGAAATTTCTGAACACCTGACAGTGAAAATCAATTCAGTTAATCCAGCTGTTAGATTCTGGTGGGACAAATTCACTTTATTGGTCCTCAAGGACCCCTGCAGCCTGAGCTGCAGATGTGACAGGCAAATAATTTTATTAAATTTGTCGGTTAGATTGTTGGGTAACATTTCCACGGTTATCAGGACTTTTTATTATAAATCGTAACAAAAAACTATACAAGGAACATTTCAAAAGAAAATTACACCGACCAGCCTCCCCCTACACCCCCCTTTCACTTAAACCACTCATTAATGCCCATTCACAAACTATTTACAAAATTACTTATGAACATATTTGAATAACTATAAATCAGATATACTAAATAAACAAACAAAACTATATACATGCCTTACCCTTAACTTATAAGGCCAGTAATATACAAGTGGCTCAGAGGATGGGTTCCTGCACCAACATAGGCCAGGTACACAATTGTCTAGCTTCCAAGGCACAGCTTTGGAGGATGAGGAGGTGAAGAAACTGTGTTCACAGCAGGGTGGCTACCCAAAGTAGCTCATGGCCATCACTTGAGCGTGGCTGGGGGATATGGAGGACACAGATGATACACCTCCCACAGAGGGACAGCTTGTCGTTGCCTCTGGGCAGCCTGGCAAACATGAGGCGACTACATGCACTGCGGTTCCTGAGCAACCACTGCCGAGTTGCCCACATTTTAACTTGCAGATATGGTGGCCACCCTGCTGGATCCCCATTACAAGGACAAGTGCCATCCTTAATTCCGTCACTGAGCGTGATGAAAGAACAGTCAGCAGCCTGAGGAGCGCGCCCAGCACGGCCATTGCTGTGCTTGCCAGCTAGGTGTGTGCGTTCTGCCCTGTGCCTCTTGGTTTGCATCTTATTGAACATGATGTTCGAATAAGAAGTGGTGAGCGATGGTGAGTGCCGTCCATTTGTTGTGATCTTTATTTGTGGAGTGATCGGAAGAAGCTAACGCTGGTAGACGCGCTGCTGATGGCATTCCACCTGACACCGGTGGCTCAGTGGAACCACAGGGCTAAAGCAGAGGAGGAAGGAGTCGTAATGCAGCTGGATCACCGCCGCCACTCCTAGAAGGCAGGGTTGCATGGTCAAAATGTGGAAAAGCTTTGTCACCACCACAACCACCACCAGCAGATATGGAGCGCCTTAGCAAGAGGCAGCATTTCAGCAAAATGGTGGGAATAGTATACTTGCATCACGCCTACACGTACGACTGATGGCTGCCCAGGGTCGTAGCCACAGGGGAACCAGGAAAGCGGCTGCTTTGGGGCCCTGACCCAGAAGGGCCTCATCTAGAGGAGGATGACTAAAGACTTTTGTCAGGCCCTCTCAGCAGTATTATACAATGAAATTATCTACAGTGCCGGGCCTGGTCTGAGAGAGCGATCTTTAGTAGCCACCAGGAATAGGGAATGGTGCACAGCTCCATCAGCAGCAGCCTGAGTCTAGAGTCAATGATGAACAGCTTCTTCACCCGCCTAGTGAAGAAGCTACCACTACCAGCAGCAGCTAGACCTGGAGCAGGACCTGAATTCAGCAGGTGGTGGCATGCTTGGACAGCACCCTGCCACCAACATTGAAGATCCGCTGGACTACTGGAAGCCAAACTGGATTTGTAGGCGAACTGGCAGAGTTTGTTCTGGAAAATCTCTTGCTGCCCATCCAGTAGTGTGGCATCAGAGCAGGTGTTTAGTGCGGCGGGGGCCATAGTTACCCCAAAGAGAACTTGCCTCACCTATCAACTCAAAATGTGGATAGACTGTTGTTTGTCAGCAAGAATCAGGCATGGGCAGCCAGGATTTGCCACCACCAATGCCTGATGGCATGCGGATTGGATTCATCCATGCTGCTTTGCACCCAAACCTGTGGTCTCCTCATGCTGCTGCCACCTCTCCACTATGTCACCTTGCCACTCTGTGGTCTCCTCAAGCTGCTGCCAACCCACAGCCCCTGTCTCTGGGCTCACTCTGTGAGCCTCCTCCAGGCTGCCTCCAGCCCCCTCCCACACTATGTCATTGATTCCTTGCTGTGAGACATCTCTCCTCTGTCTGGGTGCTGGGGTCAAAATAACTGAAAGTGGCCTTCTCCAGTGGTGGGTGATATGACGCATGATTCCTTGCTGTGGGACCTCTCTCCTCTGTCTGGGTGCTGGGCAGAAATAACTGAGAGTGGCCTTCTCCAGTGGTGGTTGATATGACGCATGATTCCTTGCTGTGGGACCTCTCTCCTCTGTCTGGGTGCTGGGCGAAATAACTGAGAGTGGCCTTCTCCGGTGGTGGTTGATATGACGCATGATTCCTTGCTGTGGGACCTCTCTCCTCTGTCTGGGTGCTGGGCCGAAATAACTGAGAGTGGCCTTCTCCGGTGGTGGTTGATATGACGCATGATTCCTTGCTGTGGGACCTCTCTCCTCTGTTTGAGTGCTGGGCCGAAATAACTGAGAGTGGCCTTCTCCGGTGGTGGTTGATATGACGCATGATTCCTTGATATGGGACCTCTCTCCTCTGTCTGAGTGCTGGGCCGAAATAACTGAGAGTGGCCTTCTCCGGTGGTGGTTGATATGATGCATGATTCCTTGGTGTGGTACCTCTCTACTTTGTCTTGGTGCTGGGCCGAAATAACTGAGAGTGGCCTTCTCCGGTGGTGGTTGATATGACGCATGATTCCTTGCTGTTGGACCTCTCTCTTCTGTCTGGGTGCTGGGCCGAAATAACTAAGAGTGGCCTTCTCCGGTGGTGGTTGATATGACGCATGATTCCTTGCTGTGGGACCTCTCTGCTCTGTATGGGTGCTGGGCCGAAATAACTGAGAGTGGCCTTCTCCGGTGGTGGTTGATATGATGCATGATTCCTTGCTGTGGCACCTCTCTCCTCTGTCTGAGTGCTGGGCCGAAATAACTGAGAGTGGCCTTCTCCGGTGGTGGTTGATATGACGCATGATTCCTTGCTGTGGGACCTCTCTCCTCTGTCTGGGTGCTTGGCCAAAATAACTGAGAGTGGCCTTCTCCGGTGGTGGTTGATATGACGCATGATTCTTTGATGTGGGACCTCTCTCCTCTGTCTGGGTGCTGGGCCGAAATAACTGAGAGTGGCCTTCTCCGGTGGTCGTTGATTTGACGCATGATTCCTTGCTGTGGGACCTCTCTCCTCTGTCTGGGTGCTGGGCCGAAATAACTGAGAGTGGCCTTCTCCGGTGGTGGTTGATATGACGCATGATTCCTTGATGTGGGACCTCTCTCTTCTATCTGGGTGCTGGGCCGAAATAACTGAGAGATGCCTTCTCCGGTGGTGTTTGATATGACGCATGATTCCTTGCTGTGAGACATCTCTCCTCTGTCTGGGTGCTGGGGTCAAAATAACTGAAAGTGGCCTTCTCCAGTGGTGGGTGATATGACGCATGATTCCTTGCTGTGGGACCTCTCTCCTCTGTCTGGGTGCTGGGGCCGAAATAACTGAGAGGCCTTCACCAGTGGTGGTTGATATGACGCATGATTCCTTGCTGTGGGACTTCTCTCATCTGTCTTGGTGCTGGGCCGAAATAACTCAAAGTGGCCTTCTCCGGTGGTGGTTGATATGACGCATGATTCCTTGCTGTGGGACCTCTCTCCTCTGTCTGGGTGCTGGGCCGAAATAACTGAGAGTGGCCTTCTCCGGTGGTGGTTGATATGACACATGATTCTTTGATGTGGGACCTCTCTCCTCTGTCTGGGTGCTGGGCCGAAATAACTGAGAGTGGCCTTCTCCGGTGGTGGTTGATATTACGCATGATTCCTTGCTGCGAGACCTCTCTCCTCTGTCTGGGTGCTGGGCCGAAATAATTGAGAGTGGCCTTCTCCGGTGGTGGTTGATATGATGCATGATTCCTTGCTGTGGGACGTCTCTCCTCTGTCTGAGTGCTGGGCCGAAATAACTGAGAGTGTCCTTCTCGGGTGGTGGTTGATATGACGCATGATTCCTTGATATGGGACCACTCTCCTTTGTCTGAGTGCTGGGCCGAAATAACTGAGAGTGGCCTTCTCCGGTGGTGGTTGATATGACGCATGATTCCTTGCTGTGGGACCTCTCTCCTCTGTCTGGGTGCTGGGCCGAAATAACTCAGAGTGGCCTTCTCCGGTGGTGGTTGATATAACGCATGATTCCTTGCTGTGGGACCTCTCTCCTCTGTATGGGTGCTGGGCCTAAATAACTGAGAGTGGCCTTCTCCGGTGGTGGTTGATATGATGCATGATTCCTTGCTGTTGGACCTCTCTCCTCTGTCTGGGTGCTGGGCCGAAATAACTGAGAGTGGCCTTCTCCGGTGGTGGTTGATATGACGCATGATTCCTTGCTGTGGGACCTCTCTCTTCTGTCTGGGTGCTTGGCCGAAATAACTGAGAGTGGCCTTCTCCAGTGGTGGTTGATATGACGCATGATTCCTTGCTGTGGGACCTCTCTCCTCTGTATGGGTGCTGGGCCGAAATAACTGAGAGTGGCCTTCTCCGGTGGTGGTTGATATGACGCATGATTCCTTGCTGTGGCACCTCTCTCCTCTGTCTGAGTGCTGGGCCGAAATAACTGAGAGTGGCCTTCTCCGGTGGTGGTTGATATGACGCATGATTCCTTGCTATGGGACCTCTCTCCTCTGTCTGGGTGCTGGGCTGAAATAACTGAGAGTGGCCTTCTCCAGTGGTGGTTGATATGACGCATGATTCCTTGCTGTGGGACCTCTCTCCTCTGTCTGGGTGCTGGGCCGAAATAACTGAGAGTGGCCTTCTCCGGTGGTGGTTGATATGACGCATGATTCCTTGCTGTGGGACCTCTCTCCTCTGTCTGGGTGCTGGGCCAAAATAACTGAGAGTGGCCTTCTCCGGTGGTGGTTGATATGACGCATGATTCCTTGCTGTGGGACCTCTCTCCTCTGTCTGGGTGCTGGGCCGAAATAACTGAGAGTGGCCTTCTCCGGTGGTGGTTGATATGACGCATGATTCCTTGCTGTGGGACCTCTCTCCTCTGTCTGGGTGCTGGGCCGAAATAACTGAGAGTGGCTTTCTGCGGTGGTGGTTGATATGACGCATGATTCCTTGCTGTGTTACATCTCTCCTCTGTCTTGGTGCTGGGGCCGAAATAACTGAGTGGCCTTCTCCAGTGGTGGGTAATATGATGCATGATTCCTTGATGTGGGACCTGTATCCTCGGTCTGGATGCTGGGCTTAAATAACTGAAAGTGGCCTTCTCCAGTGGTGGGTGATATGACGCATGATTCCTTGCAGTGGGACCTCTCTCCAATTGATATTGGTTAAATTTTATTTATTTTATTTTATTTTAATTCATTTCCCTATCCACATTTGTTTGCAGGGGATTTACCTACATTTTGCTGCCTTTGGCAGCCCTCTAGCTCGTTCCTGGACTATTTTACAGCCTTTTTAGTGCCTAAAAGTTCTGGTCCCCATTGACTTCACTGGGGTTCGGGTTCGGGATGAAGTTCGGGTCGAGTTCGGATCCCGAACCCGAACATTTTCGGGAAGTTCGGCCGAACTTCCCGAACCCGAACTTCCAGGTGTTCGCTCATCTCTAGCCGTGAGATCTAGATGCCACGTGACAGTAGAACGGGAGCGCAGAGGGCAACCCCGGTCAGACCTGCGAGAGGATGGATGATGGCACAGATAGGCAGCGGCCAACCGACTACATAGGATTAGAGTTGAGCGGACACCTGGAAGTTTGGGTTCTCCAAGTTTGGCCGAACTTCGCCGCAAAGTGTGGGTTTGGGATGCAACTTGACCCGAACTTGACCCCGAACCCCATTGAAGTCAATGGAGCCAGAATTTTGGGGCACTAAAATGGCTCTAAAAAAGTCCTGGAAATGTCTAGAGGACTGGAAAATGAAGCAAAATGGGGGTAAGAGTAGTAAAAGTGCCCTTCAAACAAATTTGGATAGGAAAATAACTTAAAATAAAATACATAAAAATAAAAAAAAAAAACGTTCTAAACCTGCACAAGCACAAGTGAGTGACAGTGGCAACTGCCACCCCGCAAACAGAGGATGTGGCAGCAACGCCACCACATCTTTCACCGTCACCAATCATCTTCACACTATCCCATGGAAGCGTTCAGCTGTCCATCTCCCAAACACTGGAGAGAAAGAGAAATAGAAAGAGGAAGTATCCCCCTACCCACCCGCGATCCCTGGACCTGAATGCCAGGATTTCAAAATTCCTGTCCTTTGAAATTCTGTCTGGTGGAGATGGATGGAGACTTATAAAAAACTTATGGCGGTGGTTGTCCCACATTACGTGGTTCCCAGTGCCACTACTTTGCCAGACGAGCATGTAACAACAGACCGATGAGTGGTTGGTGCCACTGAGCCTCAAGCCCAGTGGTGTGCGATAATGGGCAAAATCTCGTAGCAGCTCTGGGCCTAACCGGTTAGACACACATACGTTGCCTGGCGCATGTGCTGAATTTGGTGGTGCAGAAATTTCTGAACACCTGACAGTGAAAATCAATTCAGTTAATCCAGCTGTTAGATTCTGGTGGGACAAATTCATTTTTATTGGTCCTCAAGGACCCCTGCAGCCTGAGCTGCAGATGTGACAGGCAAATAATTTTATTAAATTTGTCGGTTAGATTGTTGGGTAACATTTCCACGGTTATCAGGACTTTTTATTATAAATCGTAACAAAAACTATACAAGGAACATTTCAAAAAGAGAAAATTACACCGACCAGCCTCCCCCCCTACACCCCCCCCCCCCTTTCACTTAAACCACTCATTAATGCCCATTCACAAACTATTTACAAAATTACTTATGAACATATTTGAATAACTATAAATCAGATATACTAAATAAACAAACAAAACTATATACATGCCTTACCCTTAACTTATAAGGCCAGTAATATACAAGTGGCTCAGAGGATGGGTTCCTGCACCAACATAGGCCAGGTACACAATTGTCTAGCCAGGGCACAGTTTTGGAGGATGAGGAGGTGAAGAAACTGTGTTCACAGCAGGGTGGCACCCAAAGCAGCTCATGGCCATCACTTGAGCGTGGCTGGGGGGATATGGAGGACACAGATGATACACCTCCCACAGAGGACAGCTTGTCGTTGCCTCTGGGCAGCCTGGCAAACATGAGCGACTACATGCAGCAGTTCCTGAGCAACCACTGCCGAGTTGCCCACATTTTAACTTGTGCAGATTACTGGGTGGCCACCCTGCTGGATCCCCATTACAAGGACAAAGTGCCATCCTTAATTCCGTCACTGAAGCGTGATCGAAAGAATAGTCACAGCCTGAGGAAGCGCGCTCAGCGCGAAACGGCCATTGCTGTCTTGCCAGCTAGATTGTGTGCGTTCTGCCCTGTGCCTCTTGGTTGCATCTTATTGAACATGATGTTCGAATAAAGAAGTGGTGAACGATGGTGAGTGCCGTCCATTTGTTGTGATCTTTATTTGTGGAGTGATCGGAAGAAGCCAACGCTGGTAGACGCGCTGCTGATGGCATTCACACCTGACACCGGTGGCTCAGTGGAACCACAGGGCTAAAGCAGAGGAGGAAGAAGTCGCCAATGCAGCTGGATCACCGCCCACACCTTAGAAGGCAGGGTTAGCATGGTCAAAATGTGGAAAAGCTTTGTCACCACACCACAACACCACCAGCAGATATGGAACGTCTTAGCAAGAGGCAGCATTTCAGCAAAATGGTGGAATAGTACCTGTGCACACGCCTACACGTACTGACTGATGGTCTGCCCAGGGTCGTAGCTACAGGGGAACCAGGGAAAGCGGCTGCTTTGGGGCCCTGACCCAGAAGGGGCTCATCTAGGAGGAGGATGACTAAAAGACTTTGTCAGGGCCCCCTCAACAGTATTATACAATGAAATTATCTACAGTGCCGGGCCTGGTCTGAGAGAGCGATCTTTAGTAGCCACAGGAATAGGAATGGTGCACCAGCTCCATCAGCAGCAGCCTGAGTCTAGAGTCAATGATGAACAGCTTTCTTCACCCGCCTAGTGAAGAAGCTACTCACCAGCAGCAGCAGCTAGACCTGGAGCAGGACCTGAACCAGCAGGTGGTGGCATGCTTGGACAGCACCCTGCCACCCAACATTGAAGATCCGCTGGACTACTGGGAAGCCAAACTGGATTTGTGGCCGCAACTGGCAGAGTTTGCCCTGGAAAATCTCTGCTGCCCATCCAGTAGTGTGGCATCAGAGCAGGTGTTTAGTGCGGCGGGGGCCATAGTTACCCCAAAGAGAACTTGCCTCACCTATCAACTCAAAATGTGGATAGACTGTTGTTTGTCAGCATGAATCAGGCATGGAGCAGCCAGGATTTCCACCCACCAATGCCTGATGCATCAGATTAGTTCATCCATGCTGCTTTACCCAAACCTGTGGTCTCCTCATGCTGCTGCCACCTCTCCACTATGTCACCTTGCCACTCTGTGGTCTCCTCATGCTGCTGCCAACTCACAACCCTGTCTCTGGGCCACTCTGTGGTCTCCTCAGGCTGCTCCTGCCCCCTCCACACTATGTCATCTTGCCAGTCTGTGGTCTTCTCATGCTGTTGCCACTTCCCCACTCTGTGGTCTCCTCATGCTCCTGCCACCTCACCACTATGTCACTGGGCCACTCTGTGGACTTCTTATGCTGTTCCCACCCTCCCCACTCCATCACTGGGCCACTATTATGCCTTTTTGGCCTGGTTGACATCATTATTTATTTGGCCCTTTTTCTGATCCGTCAGAAGGAGAAAAATGAGACGCACAATGGATCCTGACTATGTAGCAGCTGTAAGGCCTGTATGACATGGTCCCTATTTTGCATCAGAATTGGCTTATGATTTGTTATCCAAAAGCAGGAGTGGGTACAAAACACAGAAGACATATTCCATTCACGTGTCTTCTCTGTTTTGGATCCTCTCCTGCTTTTGTTGGCTTTAGTTATAATGATGGATTACTAACCAAATGCTGACCGAGTGAAGGCGTATGATCAACAGACAGGATCCATTTGTTTGGGGTTATTGTTCTGACGGATCAGAGGATGGGCAAAATAATCAGTGACGTCAACACAAAATTACTGCTTACACCCTCTCCACTCTGTTGGGGGGCTTTACTTGTATAAGCGTTTAATAGAACAGGTTCTGTAGACATCTATGTGAAATCAGCTGACAACAGTGTAAAAGGAGTGCGCTTTTTCTTGACACTAACATTGATCAGTAAGGCTAAGTTCTCACTAGAGTTATTTGGTCAGTTTTGGCCCCTTAACTGCCTAAAAAAGTGAAGTGTGCAGTGATTCTAAGAGCGACGCCTTTCATCTGCATGTCATACTGACTCACAGTATTGTTTTACTACCACAGCAGACTCCCTATGCGTTTTACTGCAAGGCACAGTGTTCTACACCACTATACAGGCGCTGTTTTTTAATGTGATTCGCCACAAATAAATTTGGATCGAATCAAATCTTTTCAGAAAATTCGGTGAACCGGCAGAATCTAATTTTTTAGATATTCGCTCATCTCTAAGAATAAGAAAGAGCTGCTGGACATGGCCATGTGACCGCAGCCCAAATGGAAGAGCAATAAAGTAAAATAAATAAATGATAACTAGAGATGACCAAATCGAAGCTGACGAAGTGGAATTCGATCCGAATTTCAGGAAAAATTTGATTCGCACCGATTCCGAATTTCCTCGCGCTTCGTGGTAATCACATTTTTTCCTAAAATGGCTGCTACAAGTGTGAGGACATGGCACAAGGAACTCTGGGAAGGCGGGATCATCCATACTGACATGCATGCAGCCAATCAGCAGCCAGCCAGCCCTGTGATGTCACAGCCCTATAAATACGGCAGCCATCTTAGATTCTGCCATTCACCATCGTGCTTAGTGCAGGGAGAGATGTGTCTGCAGGCGCTAGGGACAGTGATTGGAAAGACTTGATTGTGGTGAAAAAAACTATGTATAAGTGCAGGTAAAGATTCCTCAAGGTGTAGGGAAAGGATAGGGAGGAATCTTTCCACCAGCATTTGTGTTGAACAGGTTCAGTCAGGGACGTGACAGCCTGGGTAATAGGAATAATCTGATTACACCTTGCTGCACTGATCCAAATTGCCATTATACAGCTCTTTAATTCCTGCAAACCTGTCTTATTAGGGTACAAGTGCTGTTTGATACAGGCATTAACAAGGTTTATTACAAGGAAATATTTGTATGTTTTATTTGCCCTTGTGCAGTGCAGTTATATGATCTAAAGCATTTTTTGGCTTGTATTAGTGGGAAAAAATGGGCTTATTAGCCGTTGTGTGGTGAAGGGTGAAAATTACAGCCCTTTTTGTCATGTATTAGTGGTAAAAGTAAAATATGTTTGCTCTTCAGTGGTGCAGTTATCTATTTTAAAGCCTTTTTTCTGTGTATTAGTGGAAAAAGAAAAAATATATTTGCAGCTTTGTAGGGCAGTTATCTGTTTTAAAGCCTTTTTTCCCCTGTATTAGTGGGAAAAGAAAAAATATCTTTACCGCTCAGCAGTGCAGTGATATATTCGGAAGCCTTGTATGCCATGTATTAGTGGTGAATATTTCTGTTGAAAAGCCTGTTGTGTAAAACTAGAAAAAAATGTGGGCCTAATTGACGTTCTGCACTGCAGTGATATATTGGGAAGTCCAGCTTGCCATGTATTAGTGACAAAATAAAAATACATTCGCCATCCAGCATTGCATATATCTGTTGAAAAGTAGAGTTAAGCGAACCCGAACTATATAGTTCGGGTTCATACTGAATATTAGGATGTTCGGGACAGAGGACCCGAACCCGAACATTTTCATAAAAGTTCAGGTTCGGGTCTGTTGTTCGGCGATTTTTCATGCTTTTTGAAAGGCTGCAGAACGGCCAATCAGCAAGCATTTTACATCTTTGCCCTTAGAAGCCATCACAGCCATGCCTACTAATGGCATGGCTATGATTGGATAAGTGCAGCATGTGACCCAGCCTCTTTATAAGCTTGAGTCACGTATAGAGATGTCCCGAACTATTAGCCGGCGAATGGTTCCCGGCGAACATAGCTTGTTCGCATCTGCCGCGACGGGCGAACATATGCGATGTTCGCGTTCACCCCTATACTTTATCATTGAGCAAACTTTGACCCTGTACCTCACAGTCAGCAGACACATTCCAGCCAATCAGCATACCCTCCTTCCCAGACCCTCCCAGACCCTCCCACCTCCTATCAAAAAGCAAGGACGGAATCCATCTTAGATTCATTCTGAAGCTGCAGTTTTAGTAGTTGTAATCGTAATGCGATTAATATAACCTGTATTGATCGCATTGCGAATTTAACTTAGAGCTGGGTTCCTAATGGTTGTATTGCTAGAATATAACGAAGATTGAGAATATAGTGCTATATTCGTTATATTCGTCAATTCTAGCAATACAACCATTAGGAACTTAGATCTAAGTTGTAATCGCAATGCGATTACTATAACCTGTATTAATCGCATTGCGAATTCAACTTTCTAATGGTTGTATTGCTAGAATTGACGAATATAACGAATATAGCGCTATATTCTCAATCTTCGTTATATTCTAGCAATACAACCATTAGGAACCCATCTCTAAGTTAAATTCGCAATGCGATTAATGCAGGTTATATTAATCGCATTGCAAATTCAACTTAGAGCTGGGTTCCTAATGGTTGTATTACTAGAATTAGATAACGAAGATTGAGAATATAGCGCTCTATTCTCAATCTTCGTTATATTCTAGCAATACAACCATTAGGAACCCAGCTCTAAGTTGAAGTCGCAAATAAGATGTCCCGAACTATTCGCCGGCAAACAGTTCGCAGCGAAAATAGCTTGTGCGTGTTCGCCGTGGCGGGCAAACATATGAGATGTTCGGTCTACCCCCTATTCGTCATCATTGAGAAAACTTTGACCCTGTACCTCACAGTCAGCAGACACATTCTAGCCAATCAGCAGCATACCCTCCCTCCCATCTCCTGGACAGCATCCATTTTAGATTCATTTGGAAGCTGCAGTCTTAGTGAGAGGAGGGACGGTGTAGCTGCTGCTGATTTAATTGGGAAATCGATAGCTAGGCTAGTGTATTGAGTGTCCAATCCAATCATGAAAAACTCATCTGATCTCTGCTGTAAGGACAGCGTCCTGACAGCACCCCAAAAAGCCCTTTTTAGGGCTAGTACATCAGTCTCCCTCCCAGACCCTCCCACCTCCTATCAAAGAGCAAGGATGGCATCCATCTTAGATTCATTCTGAAGCTGCAGTGTTAGTAGTTGTAATTGCAATGCGATTAATATAACCTGTATTAATCGCATTGCGATTACAACTTAGATCTGAGTTCCTAATGGTTGTATTGCTAGAATATAACGAAGATTGAGAATATAGCGCTATATTCTCAATCTTCGTTATATTCTAGCAATACAACCATTAGAAACTCAGATCTAAGTTGTAATCGCAATGCTATTAATACAGGCTATATTAATCGCATTGCGATTACAACTTAGATCTGAGCTCCTAATGGTTGTATTGCTAGAATATAATGAAGATTGAGAATATAGCGCTATATTCTCAATCTTCGTTATATTCTAGCAATACAACCATTAGGAACCCAGCTCTAAATTGAATTCGCAATGTGATTAATGCAGGTTATATTAATCGCATTGCGAATTCAACTTACCACACTCTGCATCAACTATGTAATTTTCCATGGGAGTTTTGCTATGGATCCCCCTCTGGCATTCCACAGTCCAGGTGTTAGTCCCCTTGAAACAACTTTTCCATCACTATTGTGGCCAGAAAGAGTCCCTGTGGGTTTTAAAATTCACCTGTCTATTGAAGTCTATGGCGGTTTGCTCTGTTCCCACGTTCGCGAACATTTGCATAAATTGAGCCCAGTGATGCTGCAAAGTGTTTTTTTTTAAATCCATCTGTTACTGAGGTGGGGGTCGGCGGCCACTTTAGCCACTGCAGTTTCTTTGGAACTGCATGTGACCTGCATGTGTGCCAGCCTGCCAGGGACATTAGTCTAATCCTGTTTGGTAGCTCAGTGAAGGAAAAAATCCTTTTTTCCCCTACATTACCTTTTGTATAATTTTGGGGTGACATAGTCCATTTCTGTAGTCTGGGGCAAAAATCTGTATTGTGGTGCTATAGAGCACTTGTGCATGCAATGCACCAAAACGTATTTTCAAATTCAGCAGTAAAATAGTGCATCAGTGTATTTTTTGGGGAAAAAAGCGGTATTCCTGGTCCACAAAGCAGTTTTAAATACACCGCCCAAATACCTATTTTACATTTCTGCTGTGAAATAGAGCATCAGTGTATTTTTGGGGAAAGAAAGCGGTATTCCTGGTCCACAAAGCAGTTGTGCATGCAGCGTACAAATACCTATTTTAAATTTCAGCACTGAAATAGTGCAGTACTGTGTTTTAGGGACAAAAAGCGATATTCCTGGTCCACAAAGCAGTTGTGAATGCAGCGTACAAATACCTATTTTAAATGTCAGCACTGAAATAGTGCATTAGTGTGTTTTAGGGGAAAAAAAGCGGTATTCTTGGTTCACAAATCAGTTGTGCATACAGCGTACAAATACCTACGTTTAATTTCCAGCCGTTAAATAGTGCATTTGTGAATTTTGGGGAAAAAAGCTGTGTTCTTAGTCCACAAACAGTTGTGCATACAGCGTACAAATACCTATTTTAAATCTCCACACTGAAATAGTGCATTAGTGTGTTTTAGGGGAAAAAAAGCCATATTCTTGGTTCACAAAGCAGTTGTGCATATAGGGTACAAATACATATTTTACATTTCTGCAGTGAAATAGTGCATCAGTGTATTTTTGGGAAAACAAGCGGTATTCCAGGTCCACAAAGCAGTTGTGCATACAGCGTACAAATACCTATTTTAAATCTCAGCACTGAAATAGTGCATTGGTGTGCATTTTAGGGAAAAAAATCTGTGTTCTTGGTTCATAAAGCAGTTGTGCATACAGAGTTAAAATACATTTAATTTCCATCCGTTAAATAGTGCATTTTGGGGGAAAAAAACATGTTCTTGGTGCACAAAGCAGTTGTGCATATAGCGTAGAGATACATATTTTAAATTTCTGCAGTGAAATAGTGCATCAGGGTATTTTTTGGAAAAAAAGCAGTATTCCAGGTCCAGAAAGCAGTTTTAAATACACCGCCCAAATACGTATTTTAACCCCTTAAGGACAAGGCCCTATTTCACCAGTGTCACTTAATGTGGTGATAACGTTAAAACGCTTTTACTTATCCAGGCCATTCTGAGATTTTTTTTTCGTCACATATTGTACTTCATGACACTGGCAACATTTTGTCAAAAAAGTTCATTTTTTTGTATAAAAAAATACTAAATTTACCAAAAATTTTGAAAAATTTGCTAATTTTCAAGTTTCAATTTCTCCACTTCTAAAATACATAGTAATACCTCCAAAAATAGTTATTACTTTACTTTCCCCAAATGTCTACTTCATGTTTGGATCATTTTGGGAATGCCATTTTATTTTTTGGCTGTGCTACAAGGCTTTGAAGTTTAGAAGCAAATCTTGAAAATTTTCTGAAAATTTCAAAAACCCAATTTTTAAGGACCAGTTCAGGTCTGAAGTCACTTTGTGAGGCTTACATAAAAGAAACCACCCAAAAATGACCCCATTCTAGAAACTACACCCCTCAAGGTATTCAAAACTGATTTTACAAACCTTGTTAACCCTTTAGGTGTTCCACAAGAGTTCATGGCATATGGACATAAAATTTCAGAATTTCGATTTTTTTGGCAAATTTTCCATTTGAATCCATTTTTTCCAGGAACAAAGCAAGGGTTAACAGCCAAACATAACCCAATATTTATAGCCCTGAGTCTATAGTTTGCATAAACACCCCATATGTGGTTGTAAACTGCTGTATCACCAAACGGCAGGGCGCAGAAGGAAGGGAATGCTATATGGTTTTTGGAAGGCAAATTTTGATGGACTGGTTTATTTACACCATGGCCCATTTCAAGCCCCCCTGATGCACCCCTAGAGTAAGAAACTCCAAAAAAGTGAACCAATTTTGGAAACTACTGGATAAGGTGGCAGTTTTGGTGGTATTATTTTTAGGGTACGTATGATTTTTGATAGATAGAAATTATGAAATTTCATCTCCATTTGCCATAAACTCTTGAGGAACACCTAAAGGGTTAATAAAGTTTGTAAAATCAGTTTTGAATACCTTGAGGGGTGTAGTTTCTTATATTGGGTCACTTTTATGGAGTTTCTATTCTAGGGGTGCATCAGAGGAGCTTCAAATGTGACATAGTGTCAAAAAAGCAGTCCGTCAAAATCTGACTTCCAAAAACCATATGGCGTTCCTTTCCTTCTGCGCCCTGCCGTTTGTCCATAAAGCAGTTCACAACCACATATGGGGTGTTTCTGTAAACTAAAGAATCAGGGCAATAAATATAGAGTTTTGTTTGACTGTTAACCCTTGCTTTGTTTCTGGAAAGAAATGATTAAAATGGAAAATTTGGAAAAAATAGCTGTTTTGGGACCGTATTTATTTTATTTTTGTGACTGTGTTCATCTGAGGGGTTAGGTCATGTGTTATTTTTATAGAGCAGATTCTTACGAACGTGGCAATACCTAATATGTCTACTTTTTTTAATTTAGTTAGGTTTTACACTATAATATCCTTTGTTAAACAAACCAAAAACTATTCAAGTATCTCCATAATCTGAGAGTCAGTTTTTTTTAGTTTTTGTCCAATTGTCTTAGGTAGGGGCTGATTTTTTGCGGGATGAGATGGCGGTTTTAATGGCACTATTTTGGGGTGCATATGACTTTTTGATCGCTTGCTGTCACACTTTTTGTGATGTTAGGTGACAAAAAACTGCTTTTTACAGTATTTTTTTTTTTTGCAGTGTCCACCTGAGGGGTTAGTTCATGTGTTATTTTTATAGATCAGGTTCTTACGGACGCGGCGATACATAATATATCTACTTTTTATTTATTTATTTAGGTTTTACACAATCATATAATTTTTGAAACAAAAAAAAATCATGTTTTAGTTTCTGCATAGCCTAAGAGCCATAATTTTTTTATTTTTTGGGCGATTTTCTTAGGTAAGATATAATTTTTTGCGGGACGAGGCAACGGTTTGATTAGTACCATTTGGGTGTAGATACAACTTTTTTGATCACTTTTATTAACTTTTTTGGGAAGTGAAATGGGCAAAATTTCAATTTTATCATTGTTTTTTGGTTTTTTTTTTTATGACATTCACCATACGGAAAATTTAACAAACCCATTTTATAGATCAGGTTGTTACGGACGCAGTGATATATAACATATATAGTGTATTTTTTTTGTTTCCTTTTTTTTAGTGATAAATGTGTTTTTTTGTTTTTACCTTTTTTCACTTTTTTTTAAATTGTTTTGGACCCAGACCCACTTGGTTCTTGAAGATCCAGTGGATCTGGTATCTGTATAATACAGTACAGTACATTATATAATGTACTGTACTGTATTTTTTACTTGACACTTTAGCAAAAGTCTGATCAGACTTCTGTTACCATGGCAAGCAGGACGCCTTTGAAGGCGTCCTGTTGCCATGATTACCATCCTCCGCTGTTATAACAGAGCAGCGGAGGATGAGGAGGGAAGCTAGGGACTGGAGCTAGGGGGGCTGCACCAGGCACAGCAGCCCCCCACAGCAGCTCCCTCCCTCTTAGCCACTTCCATACAGCGGTCCCTACGGACCACGGCATGGAAGGGGTTAATAGGCTGACATCCGTGCCTGCACGGATGTCAGCCGTTACAAGCAGAGTGTCAGCAATGTGCTGACACTCTGCTTGTCACGCTCGGCCATCCTGAAAATGAGCGGAGGGGCGGGCAGAGGATCGCCCATGCGCCGCCTGCCGAACCGCCTCCCGCACCGCCTGCAAGCCTCCCCCCCTCCCCGCACCGCCCATCACAATAAGGGACATATAGGGGAGGAATAAAAAAAAAACATTTCCTGGCATTTTAGAGTATCTGATCCCCGCGGTCATAGACCACGGGGATCAGATACATCGCAAAGCGCTGCAAACCGCAGGTCTGAATTGACCTGCGGTTTGCAGCGATCGCCGATACGGGGGGGTCACAGGACCCCCCTCGGCATATGAACATGGTTCCTGCTGCATGATCGCAGCAGGAACCATGTTTCTAGCAATTTTTTTTTTTTATATACAGGATTTAATTTAGGACGTATGGGTACGTCCTGTGTCCTTAAGGACTCGGACATTAGGGCGTACCCATACGTCCTATGTCCTTAAGGGGTTAAATTTCAGCACTGAAAGTGTGCATTTTTCTGTTTTGTTTAAAAAAAAAAGCCGTATTCTTGCTTCACAGAACAGTTGTGCATACATCCTACAAATATCTATTTTAAATTTCTGCACTGAAATAGTGCATTAGTGTTTTTTTGGTGAAAAAAAGCCGTATTCTTGGTCCACAGAGCAGTTTTCAATAAACCGCACAAATACCAACGTTTAAATGTCAGCAATGAAATACTGCATTAGTGTATTTTGTGGGGAAAAAACCCGTATTGTTGTTACACAGAGCAGTTTGGCATAAAACGCACAAAAACGTATTTTAAAATTTAGCAGTGACATACTGCATTTCTGTAGTTTGTTGCAATAAACACTGGTTTTGTGATACATAGCAGATCTTAGGCCTGCCCTGTATTTAAGTCATTTAAAGTAACCTTTTGAACTCCGCATTTACTTAGTTGGTTGCAAAGATAGTACATTTGCGGTGTACGCTGCATTTTTGACAATCAAATAAAACCGTTTTTTTTGGTGATAGTGAAGTAATTGTATTGAATTGCTCCGTTACACTGTTGTGTGACCTAAATAAATTTATTCTGTTTATGACACTGCCTTACTGTATAGTGAACTTAATTGTTGACTATTGGCAGTTAAATGCAGCAGTCTCTTATGCTTCTTTATGACTCTGCTGGCAGGGTTTGCCAGGGCCATAACCATAGTCCGGCCCCAGAAGTGGAATAGATTGAGTGCACGGATGCCCAACCACTTAGGTTTGAGGATTGGGACAGGGGAAGACCACGGCAGCACGTCTCTGATGATGACGAAACACAGTTGCAAACCGGTGCGGCTTTCTGCGGTGTGCAGACCAACACAGAGGGCAGGGGTGAAGACTGGGTGGAAGATGATGTTGAGAACAATGAGGTCCTACACCCCAAAATATACCACTGAAATCCATGTTTTCCATGGGTGGTGAATTACCTTTGCGGCCTGCGCTGCATATGTGCCAGGGACAATAATATAGTTAATCTGTCTGGGAGTTCAGGGGTTGACATATTCCAATTATTTGCTGTCAAGTAAACCTACACTGCATAGGTAACAATGACCGAAAATGTGAACAATCCTCTTTTAAATTGTTGGGTGAAATATTACCATTTTTGCCAGGTACAAACCCCTGCACTGCCTAACTGTCAGGGAACTCACAATTGGTGGTTACATTCTTGCATAACATAAAGCCTTTTTGGGCTGTGAAGCCAAAGGTACTAGTTGCCAACAACATGTTTTTTTATTGTTTTAAATAAATTGCTGTAGACCCTCAAAAATTGGGAAAATATAAAAAAATTAAACAAAGTGTAAGTGCACGATAGTATAACAATGGTTTGGTGAGGCCGGTATACATGTCTATTCTGCATAAGGTAAAAACAAGTCCTGTGGGATCCATGCCTGGTTCTTTTTAATAAACTAAAGTTTGCCCACATTGGCTGCGGACAGACGGCTGCGCTTGTCTGTGATAATGCCACCAGCCATGCTAAACACATGTTCAGACAATACAGTGGCTGCGGGGTAGGCCAGCATCTCCAAGGCGTAAAGGGCAACCATGTGCCCAATTTGAAGACCCAGAAGTTGAATGCGGCAGACCCAGTGGCGTAGCTAGAAATGATTGGGCACCACAGCAAATATTTGACTGGGCCCTCCCACCCTCCCACAGTAATTTTTGTGCAACCCCTTCCTTTCATGCCGCCATTTCTGGGGCTACTAAAGATCGCTCTCTCAGACCAGGCCCAGCAGCTGTTCCATCCGCTTTCTACACTGTCTGTATTGCCACGGTATATAATTTCATTGAATAATACTGGTGAGGGGGCCCTAACAAAGTCTTTTAGTCCTCCTCTTCCTCCTTCTCCTCCTCCTGGATGGGCCCCTTCTAGGTCAGGGTCCAAAGCAGTAGCTTCCCCTGCTTCCCCTGTAGCTATGCCCCTGGGCAGACCCATCAGTCAGTACGTGTACTGTTCCACCATGTTGCTGAAATGCTGCCACCTGCCAAGATGTTCCAGATCTGCTGGTGGTGCAGGTTGTTGTGGCATGATAACAAAGCTTTTCCACATTTCGTCCATGATAACCCTGCCTTCTGAGGTGTTGGTGGTGACCCAGCTGCGTTGGCGACTTTTTTCTCCTCCTCCCTTGCCTTCACCTTGTGCTTCCACAGGGTCTATTTTGGTGCAGGAACCCACCCTCCAAGCCACTTGGATGTCACAGGCCTTACGTTAAGGATAAGGCGTGTATATAGTTTTGTTTGTTTATATAGTTAGTTTAGCTGCATTATAGTTATTTTAATATGTTTTTTAAAAAATTTGTAAATAGTTTGTTAATGGTTTGAGTGTGTCTGTGTTGTGTGTGTTCGATTAACTGAATTGATTTTCACTGTCTGGTGTTCAGGAATTTCTGCACCCCAAATTCAGCACATGTGGCAGGCAGGGGATGCGCGTCAAACCGGCTAGGCCCAGACCTGCTATTACATTTCGCCCATTAGCGCAAAACACCAGGCCGGGCTGGAGGCTCAGTGACACCAACCAATCATTGGTCTGTTGTTCCATGCCTGTCCACAGCTCCTGCGCGGTGTGGGGTTTGTTCCACAAACACACAAGATTTAAAACAACCTGCTGTCGTTTCCCCCTGGCTGTGCTACTGTGGGTGGTGAAGGCGTTACGCTGAGCGGACGAGAGGGTGGTAGAGGAGGAGGAAGCCGAATAGGAGGAGAAGGAGTCAGTGCCTTTTGCAGCCCTCTAGCCCCTTTGAGGGCTATTTTACAGCAATTTTAGTGCCCAAGATTTCGGGTTCCCATTGACTTCACTGGGGTTCGGGTTCAAGTTTGGGTTAAGTTCGGATCCTGAACTTTTTTGTGAAGTTCGGCCGAACCCGTCGAACCCGAACTTCCAGGTGTTCGCTCGACTCTATTGAAAAGCCTTTTGTGCAAAAATAGAAAAAAAATTGGACCTAATTGCCGATTAGCAGTGCAGGTATATGTGGTGAAGCACTTCTCACGGGTTGGACAGAATTACATAGTGGTGACATTTTTTATGTGAAACAGGCTTTTTTTGGGGAAAATTGTGATAGTAGACTTTCTTCTGTATGAACCGGATTCCATTATCCTTTCATTGATGAATATTTCTATTTCAACCATGTTTTCTTCGGGAAAATTAATCGGTGATTGTACACCTCTTTTTGTGGTATGGACTAATGTACTTAGTGCTGAAATCCTTTGTGTGACACTACCTTTTTTGGGGAAAATGTATGGGTGAATGTACCCCTCCTTTTGCGGTATGGACTGAAGTACTGTCATGCCCTGCTCTGGTGAGGTGCGGAGGTCTGTCAGGTTGGCAGCACGTTTGTAGTTTTCTGTTTACTTGGAGTGAGCTGTACCTGCCTCCCTTCAGGTGCACTGGGTGGGGTCCTTTGTGAGAGTTTAAATCAAGCACCTACCCAGTGTCCCTTGCGGGTTATAAGCTTCTTTCTCACTCTGAGGAAAGTTGGATTGCTGTTTCTGCTCTGCTTCTAAGATAAGTGCGTTTTTGGTTTCCATTTGTGAACTGTCTAGGCTTTTAGTTAGACACCTGCTTCCTCCAGGTTTAAAGGAAGCAGGCTACCTTTTTTCCCCCTTGTCCACTATCTCAGGGACTATAGGGTTAATTCAGTCTTAGGCACGGGGGCACGTTTATTCCCACCTTTGGGGTCTAAACGTGTGCACAGCAGTCTAGGGTCAGCTGATAGGATCTTGTCAGGCGGTGACCATTATCCCCAGCTTTTGCCTAGACGCTTATTTGTTGTTTCTTGTGTGTCTATTGCATCTTGTACCCTTCTCGGCGTGACAAGTACTTAGTGGTGAAATTCTTTATGTGACACTGGCTTTTTTTGCAAAATGTATGGGTGTATGTACACCTCCTTTTGCGGTATGGACTGAAGTACTTAGGCGTGAAATTCTTTATGTGACACTGGATTTTTTGCGGAAAATGTATGGGTGAATGTACACCTCCTTTTATCATATGGACTGAAGTACTTATTGGTGAAATTCTTTATGTGACGCTGGCTTTTTTGGGGGGAAATTGTATAGGTGAACATACACCTCTTTTTGCGGTATTGACTGAAGTACTTTTTGGTGAAATAATTATTTATGTGACACTGGCTTTTTTTCGGAAAATGTATGGGTGAATGTAGACTTTCTTCTGTATGAACCGATTTCCATTATTCTTTCACTGTTGAAGTTTTTTATTTCAACCATGTTTTCTTCGGGAAAATTCATGGGTGTTTGTAGACCTTCTTTTGTGGTATGGACCGAATTACGTCGTCGTGGGTTCAGCAGTAAACATAATGAAGATGCTGATGACAACACAAGAGCCTCTTCTTTGGAGTCTAAGTTCAGTTTCTTAAGCTCAGGACTTCCATCAGAATTGTGCGTAACATTTTTGTTCCCTGGCTGGGAGACAATAGCAAAGACCTTCTGGGGCCTCATATAGGCCACAGACAGGGAGGTCAGTGGTTTGGTGTTCCTCCCAACTCTCAGATGGAGTAGGCAACCCTGGGATGAGTGGCTCTGGCTTTGGCTGAGGTCATTCTCAGAAGCGGAGCACACTGACGACTCTTGCAGACAGCGCACTTTTCTTATTGCAGCTGGGTCATCCGGCCATGCCTCCGGTGCTGACAACGGGACCAGAGGTTTCTCAAGCCAGATTAAATCTACAGCAAATGGACCCTGAAGGGACTCCATGGGGGGTGTATTCTACGGTGTCCCCCTTATATAGGCTGTGGTGGGCCTGAGGACGGTAACGGCGTTTCACAGAGCGCCTGTTAACATACAGCTCCTGCCCGGTCTTGTTATCTTGGATGAAGCCAGACTCCCTCTCAAGAGAGAACCACACCACACTTCCAGTGCTCCTCTCAAAAATCGGGTCCCTAAGCTGGGGTCAATCCCATACCCTGCCTGCCCAGTCCTCAATAGCTTTCTGATATTGCCACATATTTCCCACATGGGCCGTAATCTCTCTGCGGACCATAGGAGTTAGTCCTTCAAAAGAGCCATGCTTCCTGGCCGGTGGAGTGGTGACTCTGGCTGCCTTCGCTGCATCAGCCGACACAGGAATGCCACCTCTTTACCTTTCATGGGCTGCTGCACTTGAGAGACACGTATATCTTCAGGTGCTGCCTGCATCTCGGGCACTTCATCACCCCAACACATGCTGCCCCAGTTTGGCTGACGAGCACGCGCCATCTTGTTTCCTCTCTGGCTAGCATACACTGGTGATAAAGGAGGGGCTTCAAGGGAGGAGCTTTCATTTCCTCCTGCACCGTAATATCGCTCCCTTATATATTGCAATTGTAACTTGAGGAGTTTTCCTTCTTTCTATATCTTTCTAGACTTTGTCCACGCTCTAGCACTCAGGTACTGGATATAATAAATTCTTACTTGTAATTAGCAGTCCACAGGGCGGTCTCCCTAACGGCAGGCAAAATCCTTTGCTCCATTATTTGTAAGGGTGCCTTCATTTACTCTGATCCACATCTCATGTCCATAGAGGCATGTGGTAAAGGATAATTTTGCGCATCAATCATCCGGCTGTGTCCAGGTACTATTATGTTCCTCCTGGTCACTGGTGCTTGTGAAGTCCATAAACTAATTTAGCTCTAACCTCCACTAGACTTTCTCTATATCCAGACGTAGACTCACTGGTCTGTGCTGTGCTGCTGTAATAGTGTTCTCTATACTCCCTTAGCCTGGCCAGAGCCAAGGGACTAAAATAACAGCCACATTGTGGACTGCTCTGATTCACATCCTCCATTAACCTCCTCCTCTGTTCATTCTCATCCTCAACACACACACTGACTTGATGCCCCCCCCCCAGCTATATATATAAGTAGTGCCAGCACCACCTAGGTAAATGACACTGCCACCCTGTTAAAGGGAATTGCAGCATGATACCCCAATACATTTGATATGACATTCAGCAAGAGTTTAACCCCTTAGTGACAGTGCTCATTTTCAACTTAAGGACGAGGCCATTTTTTGGAAATCTGACCAGTATCACTTAAAGTGTGAATAACTTTAACCCCTTAAGGACACAGCCTTATTTCACCTTAAGGACCAGGCCATCTTTTGCAAATCTGACCAGTGTCACTTTAAGTGGTGATAACTTCAAAACGCTTTTACTTATGCAGGCTATTCTGAGAGTGTTTTTTCGTCACATATTGTAATTCATGACACTGGTAAAATGGAGTCAAAAAAGTTCATTTTTGTTTATAAAAAAATACCAAATTTACCAAAATTTTTTAAAAATTTGCAATTTGCCAAGTTTCAATTTCTTTATTTCTATAATACATAATAATACCTCCAAAAATAGTTATTACTTTACATTCCCCATATGTCTACTTCATGTCTGGATCATTATGGGAATATTTTATCTTTTAGGGATGTTACAAGGCTTAGAAGTTTAGAAACAAATCTTAAAATTTTTCTGAAATTTTCAAAAACTCAATGTTTAGGGACCAGTTCAGGTCTGAAGTCACTTTGTGAGGATTATATAATAGAAACCACCCAAAAATGACCCATTCTAGAAACTACACCCCTCAAGCTATTCAAAACTGATTTTACAAATGTCGTTAACCCTTTAGGTGTTCCACATGAGTTAATGGCAAATGGAGATAAAATTTCAGAATTTAGATTTTTTGGCAAATTTTCCATTTTAATCTATTTTTTCCAGTAACAAAGAAAGGGTTAACAGATTCTGTAGTTTGCAAACCGTGTCCTGCTTCAACCCCCCTGATACACCCCTGGAGTAGAAACTCCCCAAAAGTGACCCCATTTTGGAAAGTACGGAATGAGGATGCGTTTTTTTTGTGTCTATTTTAGGGGGGTACATATGATTTTTGGTTGCTCTATATTACATTTTTTGTGAGGTAAGGTTACCAAAAATTGAAATTCTGAAATTTCATCTCCATTTTCCATTAACTGTTGAGGAACACCTAAAGGGTTAATAAAGTTTGTAAAATCAGTTTTGAATACCTTGAGGGGTGTTTCTTAGATGGGGTCACTTTTAGGGAGTTTCTACTCTAGGGGTGCATCAGGGGGGCTTCAAAAGGGACATGGACCTGGTGTCAATAAAAAAGGCCATCAAAATCGGCCTTCCAGAAACCATGTCGATCCTCTCCTTTTGAGCGCTGCCTTTTAGTGATGCAGCAGTTTACGACCACAAATGTGGCGTTTCTGTAAATTGTAGTATCAGGGTAATAAATATTAAGTTTTGTTTGGTTGTTAATCCTTGCTTTGTTACCGGAAAAAACAGATTGAAATGGAAAAGTGCTAAAAATACCTGTTTTGGCACCGTTTTTTTTTTGACCGTGTTAATCTGGGAGGTTAGGTCATGGGATATTTTTATAGAGGACATTCTTACAGATGCGGCGATACGTAATAAGTCTACTTTTTTACAATTATTTAGGTTTTAGACTATATTATCCTTTTTGATACAAAATTTTTTTTTTTAGCCGATTATCTAATGTAGGGGCACATTTAGGAGAGGACGGTTTTATTGGCACTATTTTGGGGGCTATATGACTTTTTGATCGCTTGCTATTAAACTTTTTGTTATGTAAGGTGACAAAAAAGTACTTTTTTTGCACCGTTTAAAATTTTTTTTGGACCGTGTTAATCTGGGGGGTTAGGTCATGGGGTATTTTTATAGAGGAGATTCTTATGGACGCGGCGATACATAATTTATATACTTTTTTAAAATTATTTTAGTTTTTGCTATTTTTTTGTGTGTCTCAAATCTGAGAACCAGTTTTTTTATCCAATTTTCAGTGGCTAAGGTGGGATGTAAATTTAGTACTCCATGGAAGTGTGGTAATCCCTGAAGCAACAGTCAATGCTGAGGCCCGGATGATCGGGGTACGTGTCGCACTGAGTAGTGGTGTCCTTCCGTATCCCCCTCCTGTGACACACCACTTCCTGAGGTACTCTGGCCTGCTCATAGGCCTTGAGGACTGCCTCATAGAACTGAAGAAATGTCCCTGTGTTGCCAGCGCTCCGGGACAGCACAAAAGAGTTGTACATGGCAACCTGTACCAAGTAGACTGCAACTTTTTCGTACCATGCCAGGGTTTTGCGCATGATGTTATATGGCTTGAGGACTTGATCAGAGAGATCAACTCCTCCCATATACCGATTATAGTCAACGATACAATCGGGCTTGAGGACCGTTGCCACGGTACCTCGCAGGGACAGGGGTGATGCCGTTACCATGAATTGTGGACAGTACAAGGACAACCCTCTTGTCCTTATATCTGACCAGTGTGGTAAGGTGCAGGGTGCCGTCGTGGATGGCAGGTATGTGTCACCGAGGTTCATAGCCTCGGTGAGGTAAGAGCCCGTTTTTGTTGATGTCAGCAGCAGCTAGTGCTACTGACAGAGTTTAAATAGCATGGCTGCAAAGCCGATCCAGGCCGGCTCTTACCGGGAGCAGCTAAAGTGTAGGGTGGGTGGCTGCTCCCCACGACCCAGTCCTGGTTTTGGGCTGGGTTTAAAAGCTCAGCCAGCTCAGCAGCTGGAGGCTGTGATTATCCTGGAGCTGCTAACAGGGCTGAGGAGTTCTCTGTCCTGGAGGAAAGAGCTCAGCAAGGAGGTGTTTTGTTCCTGGCTACCTGAAGCTGGATTCTCCTGCGGCTGGGCCGACAGCGTGGTGCGAACCTGCACCTACACCTCCCAGGTGACTGAACCTGTGTTGGCCTGTTTTTGTTTTGCCACGTTATTTCCGTTGTGTGTGAACTGTCACCAAAGAGACTGTTTTTCATTTATGGTGTGCAAGTGTGAATAAAACACTGTTTGTTGCACAATCTGGACTCCTTGTTTTGCCTCTAAACTGCACCCGCACCGCTGTCTACCAGAGCGACTCCCCACATTTGGTGTCGGATGCGGGCATGCGCAGTGAGGCTGGCGTGAACGCCGAAGTTTTGTTTTTCTAAAGTGCATGGAATATATTAAGCCAGCAAAGCTGCAAGCAGGAGTTTCTGGCAACATGGAGGCTGCTGTGAAGGCTCTCATAGAGGCTAACGTGCAGCAGCGGGAGACCAACCAACTACTGCTACAACATGTGATGGCGTTACAGGCGGCAGGAGCGTCCCACCACGTCCATGATGCCCGGAAGCGGTCCGTGCGGCGATCCCAAAAATGACCCCCGCAGACGACGTTGAGACGTACCTGGCGGTTTTTGAGAAGGTCGCCGTGAGGGAAAAGTTACCCCGTGACCAGTGGGCCGAGGTGGTTGCTCCGTTCCTGGCATCCGGACCCCAGCAAGTTTTTTGATTTGGCAGACGACCAGGCTGCTGACTATTCCACGGTGAAGGGGAGATCCTGGCCAGACTGGGGGTAAACGTGTTGGTCCGGGCTCAGCGGGTCCACCAGTGGGACTTCAAAGTGGCTGAACCCGCCAGGCCGCAGTACTATGAGTTGCTGCACAGGTTGCAAAAATGGCTGCAGCCTGAGGTTCTAAGTCCGACTGCTATGCTGGACCGGCTGCTGGCTGACATGTTTTGGAGGGCCTTGCCTTACCCCCTTCAACACTGGATCGGCCAGGTATCCCCCACCAATGCCCTTGAGATGGTCGACCTGGTGGAGCGATATGAGGCCACCAGAAACCTGCAGGGGGTTCTTTTGGGAGGGGCCAGTCAAACCCGGAAATCTCCACCCCAGTCCCGGCGGCCGGCCAAACCCGCCCGGGATGTACCTCTTGCAGATCCGTCCCCAGTGGTCTGCTGGCAGTGTCGGGAGCCTGGACACATAAGGGCCAACTGTCCACAGTGGGGGGAACCCATGGAGACTGTGTGCGACCGGCATCCCCGAGACAATAGACAATCGTCATCTGTGCCAGGTGCAAGTCGGGGATAACCTGGCAGTGGCGCTGTTGGACTCAGGGAGCCTGGTAACCCTGGTAAGTGCTGCCCTGGTACAGCCCACCCAGTATACGGGCCGGACAGTGGGTGTGGTGTGCATACACGGAGACTTAAAGGACTATCCCACTGCTGTAATGTCTCTGTCCACGGCGGTCGGCACCTGGACTTGTGAAGTGGCGATCTCCACAAAGCTGCCCTATGAACTAATAATTGGGAGAGACTTCCCTGGTTTTCCGTCACTGTGGCCTGAGGTGAAAGTGTCTAATAGCCCTGAGACAGGGGTAACCCTAGCAGAGTGGCCTGATACCCCTGGAAGGCCAGAACCCTGGGAGCCCGAGTCTGAAGGGCCAGCGGTAGGGGTGACCACTGCTGCAGCGGTAGTTGGGGAGACAACCCCACTGAGTGTAATGGTGGGAGACACGGAGGACTTGCCACCGGGACCTGAGTTGGCAGACCTCAATGTCTCCGGGGAAAATTTTGGGACCGCACAACACCGGGACCAAACCCTAACCAGGGCCTGGGAGAATGTGCTGGAAATTGATGGTAAACCCCAGAAACCAGGGGCTGAATTAATGTTCCCACGATTTATTGTTCTGCAGGATATGTTGTATCGGGTGAACCAAATCCGAGGTGAACCTGTTGAACAGTTGGTGGTGCCCACAGCGTATCGCAAGCTTGTCATGGAGCTTGCCCACCAACATGTTCTTGGGGACACCTGGGGTGGCAGAAAACCCAGGACCGCATACTGCAGCGGTTTTATTGGCCCAGTGTGTTCAAGGAAGTAGAAAATTATTGTAAGTCCTGTCCAACCTGTCAGGTAACTAGCCCCCAGCCACATTTCCGTAGTCCTCTGGTACCTCTGCCAATTATTGAAGTACCGTTTGAGCGAATTGCTATGGATTTAGTGGGCCTGTACCAAAGTCTGCTAGGGGCCACCAACACATTCTGGTAGTTCTCGACTATGCCACTCGGTATCCGGAGGCGGTGCCTCTGCGACATACCTCAGCTAAGCTCATTGCCAAAGAGTTAATGGAGATGTTTTCCCGTGTGGGCCTGCCAAAAGAGGTTCTGACAGACCAAGGGACCCCTTTATGTCCAAAGTAATGAAGGAACTGTGTAAATTGTTGCGTATAAAGCAGTTACGGACGTCCGTTTACCATCCGCAAACAGACGGTCTTGTTGAGAGGTTTAACCAAACTCTAAAGAATATGTTAAAAAGGGTGGTGTCTAGAGATGGGAAGGACTGGGACCTGCTTCTGCCCTATCTCATGTTCGCAGTGCGAGAGGTACCCCAGGCCTCTACTGGGTTCTCGCCCTTCGAACTGCTTTATGGCAGACACCCTCGGGGCCTGTTGGATATCGCCAAGGAAGCATGGGAACAACAGCCTGTCCCCCACAAAAGTGTCATTGAGTATGTCACTCAGATGCAGGAACGGATAGAAAGGGTGTTGCCGTTGGTCCGGGAGCATATGGAGGCAGCGCAACAAGCCCAGAGTAGGGTGTATAATCGTCAGGCTCGGGTACGGGGCTTCAATCCGGGAGATCGAGTGTTGGTTCTGGTACCCACCCTTGACAGCAAATTCCTAGCTAGGTGGCAGGGCCCCTATGAGGTGGTCGAGAAGGTAGGGAAAGTAAATTACAAAGTACACCAGCCAGGGCGGCGCAAGCCGGAGCAGGTGTACCATGTGAATTTGCTAAAGCCGTGGAAAGATAGGGACACGGCCGACGACCACAGCCCCGGCCAGGGCTTCTAGGTGAAAGGGTCCAGCCCCACAGTTCGAGGCCTGTGAAGCCGTAACCACGGTAAAAATTGCAGACAGCCTGTCTTCCAAACAAGTTCAGGAAGTCAGGGAGTTCCTCAGTCGGAACACGGATGTGTTCTCGGACCTCCCTGGCCGCACGTCTCTCATCCGACATGACATCGTCACTGAGCCTCAGGCCAAGGTCGGTTAAAACCATACCGGGTACCCGAGGCTCGGCGGCGGGCCATCGCGGAGGAAGTGCAGTTAATGTTGAGCTTCGATGTCATTGAGGAGTCGAAAAGTGAGTGGGCCAGTCCCATAGTCCTAATACCCAAGCCGGATGGGACGTTGCGGTTCTGCAACGACTTTCGCAAGTTAAATGAAGTATCCAAGTTTGACGCGTATCCCATGCCCCGTGTAGACGAGCTTGTTGAAAATTTAGGACAAGCCCGTTATTTTTCTGTGCTGGACCTCACTAAAGGGTACTGGCAGGTACCCTTAACGGAGGCGGCTAAGGAAAAAAACGCGTTTGTTACCCCGCAGGGCCTGTATCACTACAAGGTGTTACCCTTTGGCCTGCATGGCGCCCCCGCCACTTTCCAGAGGTTAATGGACATAGTGCTGCGACCACATCGTCGGTACGCCTCGGCCTACTTAGATGATGTAGTCATCCACAGCACCGACTGGGAAAGCCATTTACCCAAGGTGGAGGCGGTAGTGGACGCCCTGAGGAAAGCTGGACTAACCGCCAATCCAAAAAAGTGTGCGATTGGGTTGGAAGAGACCAAATATCTGGGATATGTAATTGGGCGGGGAGTCATCAAACCTCAGGTAACTAAGGTAGAGGCCATTCGTAGCTGGCCCCGACCGGTCACCACCAGGCAGGTAAAGTCGTTCCTGGGGATGGTAGGATACTACATGAGGTTTGTGCCCCACTTTGCCACAATAGCAGCGCCATTGACAGACCTGTTGAAGGGACGAAAGTCTGGGAGGGTTAGCTGGAGTGAGAAGGCGGAGGAGGCTTTCTCCACGTTGAAGTCGGCCCTGTGTGGGTCCCCGGTTTTGGTGACACCTGACTTCAACAAGGAGTTTGTCGTACAGACCGACGCCTCGGAGGTAGGCCTCGGTGCGGTACTGTCGCAGGAGGTCAACGGGGAAGAACATCCTGTTGTCTTCCTGAGCCGTAAGCTCAGTCCCGCCGAGTCCAGATATAGTATAGTGGAGAGGGAGTGCCTGGCTATCAAGTGGGCACTCGAATCTCTCCGCTACTACCTGTTAGGGAGGAGGTTCCGTCTGGTGACCGACCATTCCCCCCTCAAATGGATGAGTCAGGCCAAGGAGAGGAATGCTCGGGTCACCAGGTGGTTCCTATCCCTTCAAAATTTCAAGTTCTCCGTGGAACATAGGGCAGGTCGCTTGCAGGGAAATGCAGATGCCCTTTCCCGCGTCCATTGCCTCACATGTGTCCACCCCCTCAGGGTTGAACAAAGGGGGGGGTGTGTGGTAAGGTGCAGGGTGCCGTCGTGGATGGCAGATATGTGTCACCGAGGTTCATAGCCTCGGTGAGGTAAGAGCCCGTTTTTGTTGATGTCAGCAGCAGCTAGTGCTACTGACAGAGTTTAAATAGCATGGCTGCAAAGCCGATCCGGGCCGGCTCTTACCGGGAGCAGCTAAAGTGTAAGGTGGGTGGCTGCTCCCCACGACCCAGTCCTGGTTTTGGGCTGGGTTTAAAAGCTCAGCCAGCTCAGCAGCTGGAGGCTGTGATTATCCTGGAGCTGCTAACAGGGCTGAGGAGTTCTCTGTCCTGGAGGAAAGAGCTCAGCAAGGAGGTGTTTTGTTCCTGGCTACCTGAAGCTGGATTCTCCTGCGGCTGGGCTGACAGCGTGGTGCGAACCTGCACCTACACCTCCCAGGTGACTGAACCTGTGTTGGCCTGTTTTTGTTTTGCCACGTTATTTCCGTTGTGTGTGAACTGTCACCAAAGAGACTGTTTTTCATTTATGGTGTGCAAGTGTGAATAAAACACTGTTTGTTGCACAATCTGGACTCCTTGTTTTGCCTCTAAACTGCACCCGCACCGCTGTCTACCAGAGCGACTCCCCACACCAGCAACAGGTTTTCACTGGTAAGGCCACGGGTCTCACCCCTGGGGATAGGTACCTGGAGGGGGTGGGCAGGGAGGCCGCATAGATTTTTCCGCACGGTCCCACAAGCGGACGTGGATCTGGCGGCGAGGGACTGGAACAAGGGGATACTAGTATAACAGTTATCCACGTACAGGTGATAATCTTTATCTAGCAGTGGGTGCATAAGGTCCCACACAAGTTTCCCACTAACACCCAGAGTGGGGGGACATTCTGGGGGTTGAATACGGGAATCTCGCCCCTCGTACACACGAAACTTGTAAGTGTGCCATACCTTGCCCGCTTTGAGGGAACAAACTGGCGGAAAATGAGTCTCCCCTTGAATGCAATGAGAGACTCATCAACCGCAACCTCCCTTCCAGGTACATAGGCCTGTACAAATTTGGCCCCAAAGTCATTGATGACCGTCCGTATCTTATGCAGGGGGTCATAGGCAGGATCACCTTGGGGGGAACATGCTGCATTATCTGAATAATGCAGGCATTTCTGGATGGCCTCAAACTGCGAACGTGTCATGGCCGTACTGTAAAGCGGGGTCTGGTAGAGGTCGTCCACACTCCAGTAATGCCTGACACTAGGTTTCTTGGCTAGGCCCATGTGCAGCACGAGGCCCCAAAATGTCCTCATCTCGGCTGCACTGACCGGGGTCCAGCCACCGGGCCCAGCCAAAAAGGAGCCCGGGTGTTGAGCAACAAAGTGTTGGGCGTACAGGTTTGTTTGCTCCACTATTAGATTTACCAATTGGTCACTGAGAAAAAGACTAAAAAAGTCATATTCAGTGAAGCCCACTGTGGAAATCTGGATTCCTGATTGGCCTACAAACTCAGGAATCACAGGCTCAAATTGATCTGGGGTACACCAGACAAGTTCACCGGCAGGGGGCTCCGTTGGATTTAACTGGTGGGCCGGAAAACTAGTACGAACCCCAGAGCTGCTCGTACTAGGGTGGGCCACAGGGTCCCTAGCATGGCGGTCCCCTTGCTTCGCCTGGCGTCGTCTCTGCTGCCATAGGGGCTCATCATCATCGCTAGATTATGAGGAGGACGCAGATGACAACAGGAAAGTGGGGTCATCCTTGTCCTCACTAGGACTTTCGGACTCAGAGGCAAGCTGGGCGTATGCCTCCTCGGCCGAGAATATTCTGTGGGCCATAGGGGAGTGTGTGTGTGCGTGCGTGTAAACCTTTATTCAGTGTGCATGTGTGTGGGGGCATGGGTGTTCGCGTACTTAACCCTAAAACTAACAGAAAAAAAAAAATACTAACTAAAAAAAGGGAAAAAATGTGAATTAAAAAAAATTTTTTTTAAAACCGCTGATCAACCGTCCGAAGTTGATCAGCGGTGAGGTGTGCGATGCGCTAACAGTGGCCGGATGCTAAGAGCGCCGGCCACAGTCAGCGTACGCACACAAAGAAAAAAAACTGGCTGCGCCCCAAAAAAGTTGTGGGGTGGAGGGGGGGGGGGGGGCAGGGGGGCCAGTGGCAGCACCCCTGGGGGGTCTAGGGTCACACAATTGTGCTGTGGACCCCAGACACCCTACTTAGGGTGATGCAATAAAACTTTTTCCACTAACTTTCACTGCCTTTCCCTAATTACCTGGCTGATCAGATGGGGGGTGCTGGGGCACGGATGGGTGCTGGGGGCAAGGATGGGTGCTGGGGCACAGATGGTATGCTGGCTCAGACGTGCGCTGCTATTATTTGAATCTCCTCCTGGCCCGCCCACCTAACAATCAGAGGCGATCCTGAGAGGTGATGTCACCATCACCTCTTAAGATTGCAGGATGGTGATTGGTGGTGTATTATCACACCACTGATCACCATCCTGTTCCGGGTTATCGGGTCCTCAGAGACCCGAATAACCCGTAAAGCAGCAAATTGCAGGTCTGAATTGTTTGCTGCGATCGCCTGCACGGGGGGGGGGGTCACAGGACCCCCCGGTGCATTGGCCCCAGGTGCCTGCTCAGTGATTTGAGCAGTCGCCGGGTTCCGATCACCTCCCGCCGTGTGGCGGTGATCGGAAATACACAGGGCCTACAGGTACGCCCTGTGTCCTTAAGTGCCAGGACATCAGGGCGTACCTGTACACCCTGTGTCCTAAAGAGGTTAAAACGCTTTTACTTATCCAGGCCATTCTGAGATCGTTTTTTCGTTACATATTGTACTTCATGACACTGGTATAATGGAGTAAAAATAATTCATTTTTATTTATAAAAAAATAAAAAAATTGCCAAAAATTTTGAAAAATTGGCAAATTTCCAAGTTTTAATTTCTCTACTTCTATAATACATAGTAATACCTCCAAAAATAGTTATTACTTTACATTCTCCATATGTCTACTTCATGTTTGGATCATTTTGGGAATGCCATTTTAGTTTTTTTGGGACGTTACAAGGCTTAGAAGTTTAGAAGCAAATCTTGAATTTTTTTTAGAAATTTTCCAAAACCCACTTTTTAAGGACTAGTTCAGGTCTGAAGTCACTTTGTGAGGCTTACATAATAGAAACATAACATAACCATAGCAAAGGCAGGGGCACTCTGCGGCAATACTAAACCCTCACACTGATGTTAAAATTGACAGGTTAGTTTGACACATCCTACTAGGAGGACATGTCTTAAGCTCGGACACCACGTCAAGGTCTCTCAAGTAGCCAGAGTGCCGCAGAGTGCACCTACCTTTGCTATGGTTATATGTTTTTGATTGTTTTCCACATCCACATTATCGTTATCGTATGTAGGATGGTTATTGTGGTACTTGTAGGCCGTTGCTGGCATCTTCCGTTGTATGCATTTTTTGCTGTTGATTGCCCCTAGCAACAAACTACAAGTGCAGGATGTGCTCCCCTATATACATGCACAACTGAATATGGGTTGAGCATATCCTGCTTGTTAAACACCACACCCCGTTTTCTAATGGTTTACATAATAGAAACCAGCCAAAAATGACCCCATTCTAGAAACTACACCCCTCAAGGTATTCAAATCTGATTTTACAAACGTTGTAAACCCTTTAGGTTTTACACAAGAGCTAATGGCAAATGGAGATAAAATTTCAGAATTTCGATTTTATGGCAAATTTTCCATTTTAATCCATTTTTTCCAGTAACAAAGCAAGGGTGAACATCCAAACAAAACTCAATATTTATTGCCCTTATTCTGTAGTTTATAGAAACGCCCCATATGTGTTCATAAACTGCTGTATGGGCACATGGCAGGGCATAGAAGGAATGGAGTGCCATGTGGTTTTTGGAAGGCAGATTTTGCTGGACTGGTCTATTTACACCATGTCCCATTTGAAGCCTCCCTGATCCACCCCTACAGTAAAAACTCCAAAAAAGTGACCCCATTTTGGAAACTACGGGATAAGGTGGCAGTTTTATTGGTACTATTTTAGGGTAAATATTATTTTTGTTTGCTCTATATTACACTTTTATAGAGGCAAGGTAACAAAAAATAGAAATTCCGAAATTTCATCTCCATTTGCTAATAACTCTTGTGGAACAAGAGGCAGCAAAATCTGCCTTCCAAAAACCATATGGCATTCCCTTCCTTCTGCGCCCTGCCGTTTGGCCATACAGCAGTTTATGACCAGATATGGGGTGTTTCTGTAAACTACAGCATCAGGGTAATAAATATTGAATTTTGTTTGGCTGTAAACCCTTGCTTTGTTAGTCTAAAAATGTATTAAAATGGAAAATTTGCAAAAAAAAATAGCTGTTTTGGGACAGTTTTTATTTTTTGTTATTTACATTGTTGATCTGACAAGTTAGATCGTGTGGCATTTTTATAGAGCAGGTTGTTACGGATGCGACAATACCAAATATTTTGTTTCAGTTTGACATAGTAAAGAAATTTTTTAGTGTCTCCACAATTTTTTGCGGGATGAGATGTTGGTTTGATTGACACTATCTTGGGGTGCATCTGACATTTTGGTCGCTTGCTATTACACTTTTTGTGATGTGAGGTGACACATTTATTTACCTGAGGGGTTAGATCATGTGATATTTTTATAGAGCAGTTTTTTATGGACGCGGCGATACCTAATATGTATACTTATTTTTATTTATGTTACTTTAACACAATAGCAGCATTTTAGAAAAGAAAAATCATGTTTTTGTGTCTCCATAGTCTGGGAGCCATATTTTTTTATTTTTTTGGCCGATTATCTCATGTAGGGGCTCATTTTTTGCGGGATGAGATGGCTATTTGATTGGTACTATTTTGGGATCCATACGGCTTTTTGATCGCTTGGTATTACACTTTTTGTGATGTAAAGTGAAAAAAAATGGATTTATTTTTTTTACACCATTTTTTTTATCGTGTTCAGCTGAGGGGTTAGGTCATGTCATATTTTTATAGAGCAGGTTCTTACAGACGCAGCAATACATAATATGTGTAGTGTATTTTCATTTAGTTTTTTTTATTCAGTGTTCAATGTTTATTAAATGTGTTTTTTTTATTTTTCCTTTTTTTCACTTTTTTATTTCTTTATTTTGACCCAGACCCACTTAGTTCTTGAAAATCCAGTGAGTCTGATGTCTGTATAATACACTACAGTACACTATATAGTGTACTGTACTGTATTTTCAGTTTACACATTATGATCAGACTTCTGCCTTTAGCAGAAGTCTGATCAGACTTACCAATACCATGGCAAGAGCGAAGCCTGTTGCCATGGTAACCATCAGCCACTGCCACAACAGAGTAGCGGGTGATGGGAAGGGAGGGGGGCCCCCTCCCTCTGTGTTCCCATTCTGTCGGTCGGCTGCAAAGGCACAGCAGTCCCCGATGGGAGAGGGAGGGAGCTCCCTCCCTGTTAACCCCTTCCATACAGCGGTCCCTACGGACCAGGGCATGGAAGCGGTTAAACACCTGACATCAGTCGTTTCAAGCAGAGTGTAAGCAATGTGCTGACACTTTGCCCGCTCTGCCATCCTGGAATTGAGATAGGGGGAGGACAGGGGATCGCGCGCCAGCCAGTCCTCCGCAACTACCACCCGCCCGCCCCCTGCAGCACCACCCGGGGGAATAAAATTAAAAAAGTGCAATTTTTAAGTTTCTAATCAGAAACTTCAGAAAGCGCTGCAAACCGTAGGTCTGAATTGCGGTTTGCAGCGATCGCCGATACCGGGGGTCACAGGATTTCCCTCGGCATTGTCACAGAGTGCCTGCCGAATGATTTCTGCAGACACTCTGTTCCGATCACCGCGCACTGCGGTGATCGTAAGTACACAGGACTTAACAGTATGTCCTGCGTCCTTAAGTACCAGGACATCAGGGCGTACCGGTACATCCTGTGTCCGTAACAGGTTAAAGTGCCCACATATAGCACATAGTGGGACACTGCATCAAGATGAATCAGGCGTGGATCAGCCAGGATTTCCACACACCAATGCCTGATGCATCAGACTAGATCATCCATGGTTCCACACCAACACTTTGACAAAAAAGACCTGTTTCTTCTGGCTACCTGCCTCAGCTACTATTCTGATGCTGTCACCCGCCTGATACCACACATCTGATGCCAAGTGCTTCTTCTTTCACCGACCATTTTCAGTGGGTACTGGTATTGCCACCCCCCGCCACAGTATGTCACCTTGCCACTCTGTGGCCTCCTGATGCTGCCGCTACCTCCAGACTCATTGTGCCACTCTGTGGTCTCGTCATGCTGCTGCCACCTCCAGACTCATCATTCTGCTACTCTGTGGTCTCCTCATGCTGCTGGCACCAACACATTTTGCCATTCTGCCACTTTGTGGTCTCCTCATGCTGCTGACACCTCCAGACTCTGTCATTGTGCCACTCTGTGCTCTCCTCATGCTGCTGCCACTTCCACACTATGTCACATTGCTACTCTTTGGCCTCCTGTTGCTGCCTCCACGCTGTCATTGTGCCACTCTGTGGCCTCTTCCTGATGCTACTGCTGCTACTTCCACACCGTCATTGTGCCACTCTGTGGCCTCTTCATGCTGCTTCCACCTCAACACTAAGTCATAGGGCCACTCTGTGGACTTCTCATGCTGTTTCCACCCTCCACACTTCATGACTTGGCCACTATTTTGCCTTTCAGCCAGGCTGACATCATCATTTATTTTACCCGTCTTCTGATCTGTCAGAAGGAAGGAATAACGAGACGCACAACGGATCCTGTCTGTGTAGTGGCTGTAAGGAATGTATGGGCCCATCAGAATTGGCTTATGATTTGGTAGCCAAAAGCAGGAGTGGGTGCAAAACACAGAAGACATGCAAATATTCCATTCATGTGTTTTGGATCCACTCCTGTTTTTTTGTCATTAGCAATACTGATTGATTACTGACCAAATGCTGATCGAGTAAAGGCGGATGCTCCACAGACAGGATTTTTCTTGGGGGGTCATTGTTCTGACTGGTCAGAGGAAGGGCAAAATATTCAGTGAAATCAACACAAACTAACTGCTGACACACTCTTCACTCTGTCGGGGGGCAGTTTAATAGAACCTATTCTGTAGACATCTATGTGGAATCAGCTGATGAGTCAGCTGTGTAAAAGGGGTGCACTTCTTCTTGGCGCTAACATTGACCAGTAAGGCTGAGTTCATACAAGACTTAATTGGTCAGTTTTGGCCCCATTACTGCATAAATCAGTGAAGTGTGCAGTGATTCTAAGTGCGATGCCTTTGATCTGCATGTCATGTTGACTCACAGAATTATTTCACTACCAAAGCTGACTACATGTGCGTGTTACTGCAAGGCACAAAGTTCTACACCACTATAAAGGCTCTCTGCAGCCAGGAAGTAGTAGTTTTTTAACGTAATTTGCCGCAATTTTTTTGGGATCAAACCAAATTTTTCCCAAATAATTTGGCGAACCGTCGAATCAAATTTTAGAAAAATGTGCTCATCTCTAATTATAACAATACAGCTACCTTCACAAATGATTATTTTAAAGGATGTTGATGCAATCTGAAAAAAACCCTTAAACATTTCTAATAGCAAGATTACAAAAAGTACTTAACACAGAAAGAATAGAGATATTAAAGTCATATTTAGTAAAATCACACTTAAAAATAAATATTAATAATGTTTTTGTTACTATAGTGAAACAAGAAAATATTCTCTAATTTGTGGGAACAGTTTGGAGAAGTCTCTTTTCTGTTCCAGCATCACGGTGCCCTAGTACACAAAGCAAGGTCCATAATGGAATGGTTGGGTGAGTTTATAATTTATCTATCTATCTATCTATCTATCTATCTAAATATATATATATATTTATATATATATACACATACACTGTATAATGCTTCTCATATCATGCATTCATAGAGCATTTTTTTTCTACACTAAAGGCTAAGTTTCACTCAGGCTGAAGACATTTAGCAAAATATTAATGAAAGTCAAGTTTCAAGAACAATTAGCTGTAAATTATATAGGTCAAAATTATTCAAAATGCATGATTCACTCTGATCAAAGGGAAATAAAGTGTATCAAACAGTAAGAGCTTTTTGGTTGATGATGGTTTCACCAGAGGAGTTTATAATGGGGCAGCAGTAAAAGGGGATACAATTAAGCAAAGGAGGGTGCTATAGAATTTGACTAAAAAGAAATTAGCAGGATTCTTTTGGAAAATGAAAAGACAATAACATGGTACCTAAATTGCTAACATTGAGAAATGGTGTGTAGACTTTTAATTGCTCCCATAATTGGGATGAAAAATTATAATGAGCATTCAGCACTTAAAGAAAGCAGCTTTATTTCACAAATTTCTTGTAATAACATTTTTCAAGTGCAATCACAGAAGCCTAATGACAAATTCTGGGGTGACAAAATGGCAATACAGTGCATTTAGTCTCTATTACTATTATTACTGTTTTCTGACTTTTTAATGTTTTGTGTCCCCTAAGATCACGGTACTATACTTTATAGGCATGAATAAAGAGATAAGATATGAATAAAATGTAAATAATGTGGATATGTCTAGTCAATGTATTAAATGTTTATATTTATATTAATAGTTAAAATATAATAGTACAAAAAAGATCACAGGATCAGCACAAAAAATGTTTTTTCATAATTTATAGGTTTCTTTAATGATATTTGTTAAACAGTGGCTCTAAAGTTTTATATTCAGTTCTTTGGTTACTTGCGTAAGTATTTACCCCCACCCCCAATTTTCCTGTTTTGTTTCAATACAACCTGGAATTAAAATGGATGTTTTGGGGTTCTTATTATTTGGTTTATACAACATACCTACCACTTTGAAGGTGCAAAATATTTTTTACTATGACATTCAGAGAAATAACAAAGAACTTTAATGTGCATATGTATTGTCCCTCCTGAAAATCAATACTTTGTGAGGCCACCTTTTGCTGAAGTTTTCAAGTAGTAGATCTCTATTAACACAGCACAACTAAACAGTGAGATTTTTGTTCAGGGAGAACTGCTTCACCTTCCTCAGGTTTTATAGGTTGATTTGGCGTAAAGCAGTTTTCCTTTTTCAATAATTTTTATTGAATTTTATTATGAAAAGGACACAAAGGAACATAAGTGAAAGTTACATAGTACGATACAAAATCGCAGTTTTCTAGTCATTCCATAAATTTTGAATTGGATTAAAATTTGGGATTTGATTAAAGAGTTTGTCTGGGCTTTGTTTTATAGATGACCTATCCTCAGGTGCACGCAGTGAGCATGTGCCGTCTCCCTTCTCTCTTCCTCTTCACAGCTGCTGTCCCATAGACACACAGCACAGAGCAGGTAAAGAGAAGGGAGAAGGCACTTGCACACTGCGTGCCATCTCTTGACGAACTGAAACAAAAATTGCCCTATATTTGCTGTCACTCATCTTTCCTTCAATCCTGACCAGTTTTCCAGTTCCTGGCAATAAAAAAACATCCCCACAGCATGATGCTACCACCACCATGCTTCACTGTGGCAATGGTGTTTTTGAGAAGTGTTGGGTCTCTGGCAAATGTAGCATCCTATTATGCCCAAAAAGTTCTATTTTAATCCAATATCACCACAGACCTTCTTTCATGTGTTTGAGAAAGAGTCTGCCACATGCTTTTTGGGGAACTCCAAAGTTTTTTTTATTTTTTCTCAAAGCAATTACTTCTATTGACTTCTCATTCATAAATCACCATTTTAGGGAGTGAATGGCTTACAGAAATCATATGAACAGATAATTTAATCACTGCTGTCGATCTTTGCAGTTTTTTAAGTGTCAATGTTGGTGTTTTTGTTGAATCTCCAATTAATGCCATCCTTGCCCGGTCAGTGTTTTTTTTTGTGGAGTTTCTTAATTCTGCCATACTCTCAATTTTATTATAATGGATTTAAAGATGCTTCATAAGATGTTAAAAGTTTGGAATATTTTTTTATAATTCAATCCTGTTCTATACTTCTAAAGAACTTTGCCTCTGACCTGTTTAGAGAGTTTCTTGGTCTTCATATTGCTTCCTTACTAGAGTTGTAGACACAGGAGCATTTCAGAACATGGAAAATATTTATACTCACAACTTGTGACATATAATGAGACACTTTGATTGCATGCATGGGGACTAAAAAAGAGCAACGTTTTAAAAAATTTAATTCGGCAACTTCACCGAAGTTAGGCAAGAAATTTGATTTGTTATGAATTAATTAATCACAAATCGCTATAAATCAGGTATACCCAGGCCACTCTTTCGTGGGGTATGGAGACACATAGAGGCTGTATTATGGCCATGCTGCAATGAAGAAACACGCAGCTGCCATTCATTTAATAATAAAGACCGCACTGTATAGTCCTTCTTCATTGTTAATGGCCATGCACCACCTTTAAACAGGTGATGCTGTTGGTATGGAGTTTGGCTGGTTAGATGGGGATACAATATGCATATTATAGCTGTTCTTGCCTCCAATCTCCTGCAGGTTATTTGACAGTAAACACAGAATATTAATCAGCTCTGGCATACCAAAAAAATAAATTAATTGTAAGACAAAAAAACATATGTGGGAACCATAATCATCTAACCAAACTAAAAAAAACACACATGTAATACTAAAACATTCTTTATTGAGTCATTCCAGAAGACATACAATAAATACAGAATAATATATAAAAAGCAATTCAGATAAGTGCTATGAAGACTAATGCCCCTTCCGGACTCCAGCCCTTTATACATAAGTTGGTCACACCTGGAAATGTGTAAAACCAAGTACAAAGTAGCATTAATAATCCAATAAATGGTCTCCCACTGTGTGAACTATACCGCTCACTGTCACCAATGCAATACTATCAAGATCCAATCCCCAAAATAATGCAATATTGTCTTAAACATCAATTAATCAATTGGGATATGATCTACTAAAAATACAAATATTATCATACAAATATTAAAATAGCCCTCCTAATAAGGATAATAAAGGAAGTAACATGAGAGCAATAAAGAAAGCACTGAATAGATAAGATACAGACCAGGAGCCAGGAGAGGTAGAAAGCCCCCACCTAAATTTTGCCTCGCTTCCTCTTGGGGGCGTGTTTCTCTGAGCCATACCCTTGCCATATATACCCTCTGGGGTATAAACTACACCCACTTCCAAATTATCAAATAGTGATCACCTTTGGACTGTCTGGAGCAGCGACCAGCCTCGTGCAGTTGGGGATGGGGTCCAGCAACATGAAGGCCAAATCCCGCAATATGATACAGAACCACTCTCCATATGCCGGACATGTGGCCGATCATGTGATAGTGCTACAGGGCTTGTGTACCCACCCCCATCATAAGCCACACCCGCTTAACCCGGGAGAGAGGGAAAAAGGACAGATGCCACAGAACACCATATGGCCGTCGATCCCGTCTCCCTCAGCCCCCGGCCACCCGGGTGCCATCTTTAAAAAGGGTAAACTGCCCATATCTCAGCACAATATAGCCACATAGATGCTCCATCATTGAAAAATAGCTACCCACATATAGATGAGAAAGTAAAACCTTCATTTCAAAAGTTAATTAGTAAGGGCACAAATATTATATCATACTGTCATAGGGGAAACATAATTTTTCCTTGAAATTAATCAATTACAACTAACAACCCACATAGACGCATCTCATGCCAGAATATATAATCTAAAATATATATATCCATCAGTTATAAATTCATACAGTTGTACAAATAATACTAAAAACCCTAAAATTCACACATAAATTAAAAATACAACAATAAAATTACACAATATGTATGCATCTATGACTAATGGGGGTCACCTTATATTCTTGATAAGAACATGATTATAATTTTATAACAATACCTCGAGTACAAAAGCAATCGTCTAAATACCTCAAGTGATAAAAAGCAATCATCTAAAAATAACCATAATCAGTAAGACCATGATTGTGATAAACAACTCAATTGGACAAATAGATACTCGATCCATATATAACCAACAGTCGAACATCTAATAGGATAAAATGAAGTCTGATTAAAAGTAAAAAATCTATCTCTTATATTCAATTAATACATAATAGTCATATTGTAAATCGTGAAAAAAAAAAAAGGTGAATTGGTAGTGGAGTGCTCATGCAGTGACAGTGCAAGTGTAGAAAGCCAAAAAAACTCAGGGAACAACCCCCCAATAAAGATACAGTGGCCTAACCACTGTGTCACAAAAACCCTAGTTACTACAACCCACATGGGCTTGTGATGTTCTTATGAAGGTAACCCCCAGCAGCAAGAGTCCCCTAGTTCATAGTATCCACATTCGTCCAATTGTAGTCCTAATTGTCAAATAGAATAGCCCCTGGCCCTATCCTATATGAAGGATGGCCTTATGCCTATCCCATGCATGCTTAAACTCCTTCACTGTATTTGCAGCTACCACCTCTGCAGGAAGGCTATTCCATGCGTCCACTACTCTCTCAGTAAAGTAATACTTCCTGATATTACTTTTAAACCTTTGCCCCTCTCATTTAAAACTATGTCCTCTTGTAGCAGTTTTTCTTCTTTTAAATATTCTCTCCTCTTTTATCGTGATGATTCCCTTTATGTATTTAAAAGTTTCTATCATATCCCCTCTGTCTCTTCTTACTTCCAAGCTATACATGTTAAGGTCCTTTAACCCTTCCTGGTAAGTTTTGTCCTGCAATCCATGTACTAGTTTAGTAGCTCTTCTCTGAACTCTCTCCAAAGTTTTAATATCCTTCTGCAGATATGGTCTCCAGGACTGCACACAATACTCTAAATGAGGTCTCACTAGTGCTCTGTAGAGCGGCACGAGCACCTCCCTTTTTCTACTGTTAATGCCTCTCCCTATACACTCAAGCATTCTGCTGGCATTACCTGCTGCTCTATGACATTGTCTGCCCACCTTTAGGTCGTCTGATATAATGACCCCTAAATCCCTTTCCTCAAATACTGAGGTTAGTACTGTATCACTGATTTTATATTCTGCTCTTGGGTTTTTACGCCCCAGGTGAATTATCTTGCACTTATCGACATTAAATTTTAGTTGCCAGATTTTTGACCATTCCTCTAGTTTTCCTAAATCCTTTTCCATTTGGTGTATCCCTCCAGGAACATCAACCCTGTTACAAATCTTTGTGTCATCAGCAAAAAGACACACCTTACCATTGAGGCCTTCTGCAATTTCGCTGATAAAGATTTTAAACAATATGGGTCCCAGAGCAGATCCCTGAGGTACCCCACTGGTAACATTACCATGGTCTGAATATACTCCATTGACTACAACCCTCTGTTTTCTGACCTTCAGCCACTGCCTGATCCATTCAACAATATGTGAGCCTAAGCTCAAAGACTGCAGTTTATTGATAAGCCTTCTATGTGGGACAGTATCAAAAGCCTTACTAAAGTCCAGATAAGCGATGTCTACTGCACCTCCGCCATCTATTATTTAAGTCACCCAATCAAAAAAGTCAAAAAGATTAGTTTGACATGATCTCCCTGAAGTAAACCCATGCTGTTTTTCATCAATCAAACCATGGGTTTTTAGATGTTCCACAATCCTCTCCTTGAGTATGGTTTCCATTAATTTCCCCACTATTGATGTCAGGCTTACTGGCCTATAGTTGCCCGATTCCTCTCTACTACCTTTCTTGTGAATTGGCACAACGTTTGCTAATTTCCAATCTTCTGGGACAACACTTGTTACCAGTGATTGGTTAAATAAATCTGTTAATGGTTTTGCTAGTACGCCTCTAAGCTCTTTTAATAGATGTGGGTGTATCCCATCAGGCCCCTGTGATTTATTTGTATTAATTTTAGACAGCTGACTTAGAACCTCTTCCTCTGTAAAGCTACATGCATCAAATGATTCATTAGTCTTCCTCCCTAACTGAGGTCCTTCTCCTTCATTTTCCTTTGTAAAAACTGAACAGAAGTATTCATTGAGTCAGTCAGCTAGTTCTTTATCCTCTTCCACATGTTCCCTTGATGTGTCTTCCACCTTCATCCAATATGTGGGCATTCAATAGATTAGAGGGACAACAAATTCTGAAAAATAGCAATATAGGTAAGTTGGAGAGATATATAACCAAACAGTAAAAATCATGATATTATGCAAAAACAAAAAAACAAGAATAAAAATGAAATAGACTGTTAAAACATAAATATAGTACTACTCTGCGGTAGGGATCCGGGCCAGAAAAACACCAGTTCCAAAGGGAGCTACAAAAATGGGGCAAAGCTATTGTCTTCCTAGTGGTGCGATGGTGTTAAGAAAAATATCTATCGTGTTTCTTTCTGGTAGAGTAATTTTTTCCAATTTCTGCCTCTGGGAGAAATTATCACATGGTTAATGCCTCTGAAACACAAAAGAGAGCCTTCTGAGTTGTGTTTTTCTTTAAAATGTCTTTGGATGGTTTGTTGGTTCTCTATATCTTCCACCTCCTTGGCAGCTTGTATTGCCAATACACGTTCTCTGATCCCCCTTTTAAATTGGTGCGATGTCATCCCTACATAAGTCAGTGTGTGAGGAATCTCAGAGTCGTAGGTATTGTCCAACTGGTATGTGAATAATAAGATTATCTGGGTGATATGATTCCGCATGTACAGTAGTAGGGCATTCACTGAAGTGTGTTTTCTGTATAGATCTGTTATATTCGGACCCTCCCCATCCACCCGAAAACACACATCCAAAAAGTCCACACTGGTCCGGCCTGTCTTAAAGGTAAGTTTAATACTCATGTAATTCCTATTGAGTTGTTGTATGAATGACCCAAATTTCTCCTCTGTCCTCTGCCAGATGATAAGAACACCATCAATGTAGGGTCCCCAATACTGAACTCTTCTAGTCATTGGCAGGGGATCAGTCTGGAGGATCTTCCATAGCCCCATGAACAAATTTGCATATGAGGGCGCACAAGATGCCCCCATTGCAGTCCTTTGTAGCTTTAGGAAGAAAGATTCCCTAAAGAGGAATACATTTGGGGCCATCAAAACAAATTCCAATACAGACAAAATTAACTTTTTCTGCTGTCCATATTAGTAGTTTGTAAAAGAAATCTGCAGCCTTCAGTCCATCTTGATGTCTAATTGAGGTATACAGTGACTTGACATCACACTTTACAATGATCACATCAGGTTCAAGTTTAATATCCTCCACTTTCTTCAATATATCCATCGTGTACTTTAGATATGAGGGAAGACCCTCCACTAAGGGATGTAAGAAAAATTCAATATATTTGCAGAATGGATTATTCAATCCATTAATGCCTCATTGGTCTCCCCAGTGGCTGTTCAATATTTTTGTGCACATTCGGGGGGGAATAGAGGGTCGGAATTACCGGATGTTCAGACATTAGACACGAATATTGTTTTATAGAAATGATACCCTCATCAACTCCTTGACAGAGGATAATATCTAACTCTTTCGTAAATTTTGTTAGGGGGTTAAAGGTCAATTTCCTATATCATTTGGATTCATTCAATTGTCTCCAGGCCTCCTTTTCATACATCAATCTGGGCCAGATTACTATATTACCCCCTTTGTCCACTGGTTTTATAATTACATCTGTCCAGAACTCTTTATCCTCTCTACCATAGCATGGAAATGTTTGTACTTGTAGGCCTAGTGGAGATTATGTATTTTCGGTCACGTGACATATCCTGGTCATTCCAGGTGGATGCAGTTTTTTCAGGAGGCGCTGTGATAGGTGACAATCCGGGCCAGAGGTGCACCAGAGAGCTAAGGGAAAAGTTGAAAAATATACTACATCGGAAAATGAAACTGTGGTGGAACAGAGCCATCCTGGAGAAATACATCTTAAAAGGCCTATGAGTACAAACATTTCCATCCTATGGTAGAGAGGATGAAGAGTTCTGTAAGAAATGGGAGACAGCCTGTGGGGTATGTTCAACAACCTTGATGCAACTAATCGTAGAATTAAACATCAATACTATGACAGTTAAAATCAGAGATCACAACAGTTGAAGACCAACTCACTCAGAAACTCCCTCCTCTAGAATTGGATGGGTTCAAAAAAGAGATGGAAGAAGCATTCCTGAATTGGGAGAAGCAGATTAAATCTACAAAGATGGAGAAATTCCAACGTGACCTCCAGGATGTGGAGAACAATAGGGTCTACCATTGGAAAAATAGAGAAAAAGGAGGTAGATCATGTTCAGTATCCATCTAATCAATAATATCAGTTAGTGAGGATGGGAATACTTCCGCTCAGGGACTAAGGAGATATTCCAGGAGATTCAGTAAATGGAAATTCAAAGAGTCCCAACAACCGGTGGGAAAGAGATGCCAGGAGGCGCATCAACAGACACTACAGGTAATTTCTTTATCTGATCATAACCTTACTCTGTATCAAATATTAATCCTGAGTTAGGGTCTATCATTCTCACGTTTGTATAATTTTGATTGCTTCTCAACAGTGAAGTATTTGCACCTCTTTGCGAGGAAACTTGTTTTTAAGAAGATTTGTAGTCACAAAATGGATTCCATTTTCCCAACCTCTACGGAACAGGAAGCCTTAAGCACCCTCACTACACTTTTGCAAGAAGAGGAGGAGAAGAAGAGAGGAATAGATTTGGTGAGTTCCCTAAAACTATGATACCAAAGTCATCAAAATTTCCAGCTCTGTCACTATTCCCAAATATTGAACTACAGATGTAGCAGGGGTAACACTCAAGCCCTTAACTCAAATTCTTAAATCATTGTGTTATCTTGAAACAAAAGCCATTGAAAAGCAATTGCTTAATGCGTTTAGTTTAGAGATGAGCGAACACCTGGAAGTTCCCGAACCCGAACCCCATTGAAGTCAATGGGGACCCGAACTTTTAGGCACTAAAAAGGCTGTAAAATAGTCCAGTAAAGGGCTAGAGGGCTGCAAAAGGCAGCAAAATGTAGGTAAATGCACTGAAAACAAATCTGGATAGGGAAATGTATTAAAATAAAATAAATAAAAATTAACCAATATCAATTGGAGAGAGGTCCCAGAGCAGAGAATTATGCGCCATTTCACCCACCACTGGAGAAGGCAACTTTCAGTTATTTCGGCCCCAGCCCCCAGACAGAGGAGAGAGGTCCCACAGCAAGGAATAAGGCGTCATATCACCCACCACTGGAGAAGGCCACTTTCAGTTATTTCGGCCCCAGCACCCAGACAGAGGAGAGAGGTCCCAAAGCAAGGAATAAGGCGTTATATCACCCACCACTAGAGAAAGCCACTTTCAGTTATTTAGGCCCCCAGCACCCAGACAGAGGAGAGAGGTCCTACAGCAAGGAATCATGCATCATATCACCCACCACTGGAGAAGGCCACTTTCGGTTATTTCAGCCCAGCACCCAGACAGAGGAGAGAGGTCCCACAGCAAGGAATCATGCGTCATTTCACCCGCCACTGGAGAAGGCCACTTTCAGTTATTTTGGCCCCAGCACCCAGACAGAGGAGAGAGGTCCCACAGCAAGGAATAAGGCGTCATATCACCCACCACTGGAGAAGGCCACTTTCAGTTATTTCGGCCCCAGCACCCAGACAGAGGAGAGAGGTCCCACAGCAAGGAATCATGCGTCATATCACCCACCACTGGAGAAGGCCACTTTCATTTATTTAGGCCCCAGCACCCAGACAGAGGAGAGAGGTCCCACAGCAAGGAATAAGGCGTCATATCACCCACCACTGGAGAAGGCCACTTTCAGTTATTTCGGCCCCAGCACCCAGACAGAGGAGAGAGGTCCCATAGCAAGGAATAAGGCATCATATCACCCACCACTGGAGAAGGCCACTTTCAGTTATTTAGATCATGATGAAGTTAAAAAAATAAGGATTTAATAAAGAAGTGCCCTGGAGTACAAGAATACATGGTTGAGGGGGAGATAGTTATAAATGTCTATTCTGCACAAGGGAGGGACAGGTCCTGTGGGATCCATGCCTGGTTCATTTTTATGAACGTCAGCCTGTCCACGTTGGCTGTGTACAGGCGACTGCGTTTGTCAGAAATGACGCCCCCTGCCGTGCTGAATACACGTTCAGACAAAATGCTGGCCGCCGGGCAGGCCAGCCCCTCCAATGCATAAAATGCTAACTCTGGCCACGTGGACAATTTGGAGACCCAGAAGTTGAATGGGGCCAAACCATCAGTCATTATGTGGAGGGGTGTGCACACATACTGTTCAACCATGTTAGTGAAATGCTGCCTCCTGCTAACACGTTCTGTATCAGGTGGTGGTGCAGTTAGCTGTGGCGTGGTGACAAAACTTTTCCACATTTCTGCCATGCTAACCCTACCCTCAGAGGAGCTGGCCATGACACAGCTGCATTGGCGACCTCTTGCTCCTCCTCTGCCTTCGCCTTGGGCTTCCACCTGTTCCCCTGTGACATTTGGGAGTGCTCTCAGGAGCGCGTCTACCAGCGTGCTTGTACTCGCGCATCTTCCTATCACGCTCCAGTGCAGGATGCAAGGTGGGCACATTATCTTTGTACTGGGGATCCAGCAGGGTGGCAATCCAGTAGTCCGCACACGTTAAAATGTGGGCAACTCTGCTGTCGTTGCGCAGGCACTGCAGCATGTAGTCGCTCATGTGTGCCAGGCTCCCCAGAGGTAAGGACAAGCTGTCCTCCGTGGGAGGCGTATCGTCTTTGTTCTCCGTATCCCCCCAGCCACGCACCAGTGATGGGCCTGAGCTGTGTCGGGTGCCACCCCGCTGTGAACCTGCTTCATCCTCATCCTCCTCCACCTACTCCTCATCCTCCACGTCCTCCAGTAGTGGGCCCTGTCTGTCCACATTTGTACCTGGCCTCTGCTGTTGCAAAAAACCTCCCTCTGAAACACTTCTAACAGACTGGCCTAACAGTGCTAAAAATGACCCCTCACCCTCCTCCTCCTCCTCCTGGGCCACCTCCACTTCCATCATTGCCTTAAGCGTTTTCTCAAGGAGACATAGAAGTGGTATTGTAACGCTGATAACCGTGTCATCGCCACTGGCCATGTTGGTGGAGTACTCGAAACAGCGCAACAGGGCACACAGGTCTCGCATGGAGGCCAAATCATTGGTGGTGAAGTGGTGCTGTTCTGCAGTGCGACTGACGCGTTTGTGCTGCAGCTGAGACTCCACTATGGCCTGCTGCTGCTCGCACAGTCTCTTCAACATGTGCAAGGTGGAGTTCCACCGGGTGGGCACGTCGCATATGAGGCGGTGAGCGGGAAGGCCATTTCCGCTGTAGCGCAGACAGGCGAGCAGCGGCAGGATGTGAACGCCGGAAGCACGCACAGACGGCCCTCACTTTATGCAGCAGCTCTGACATGTCGGGGTAGTTGTGAATGAACTTCTGCACCACCAAATTCAGCACATGCGCCAGGCAAGGGATGTGCATCAAACAGGCTAGTCCCAGAGCTGCGACGAGATTTCGCCCATTATCGCACACCACAAGGCCGGGCTTGAGGCCCACCGGCAGAAACCACTCGTCGGTCTGTTCTTCAATACCCCGCCACAACTCCTGCGCGGTGTGGGGCCTGTCCCCCAAACATATGAGTTTCAGAATGGCCTGCTGACGTTTACCCCGGGCTGTGCTGAAGTTGGTGGTGAAGGTGTGTGGCTGACTGGATGAGCTGGAGGAAGCCGAGTCAGAGGAGGAGGCTACAGGAGGCAAAGAATGATGCCCTGCGATCCTTGGCAGCGGAAGGATGTGCGCCAAGGAACTCTCCGCCTGCGGCCCAGCCGCCACTACATTTACCCAGTGTGCAGTTAGGGAGAAATAGCGTCCCTGGCCGTGCTTACTGGTCCACGTATCTGTGGTTAGGTGGACCTTGCCACAGATGGCGTTGCGCAGTGCACACTTGATTTTATCGGATACTTGGTTGTGCAGGGAAGGCACGGCTGTATTGGAGAAGTAGTGGTGGCTGGGAACAACATACTGTGGGACAGCCATGGACATCAGCTGTTTGAAGCTGTCTGTGTCCACCAGCCTGAATGACAGCATTTCAAAGGCCAGTAGTTTAGAAATGCTGGCATTCAGGCCCAGGGCTCGAGGGTGGTTAGGTGGGAATTTACGCTTTCTCTCCAAGGTTTGTGAGATGGAGAGCTGAATGCTGCTTGGTGACGCAGGTGGTGCTGTCGGTGGCACATCCTCTGTTTGGTGGGCGGCAGGTGCCAACATTACTCATGAGGCGGAGGAAGAGGCCGAGCCAGCAGCAGAAGAGGGAGCAGGGGGAGCCAGAGTGAGTTCCTTGCTTTTAAGGTGTTTACTCCACTGCAGTTCATGCTTTGCATGTAGATGCCTGGTCATGCAGGTTGTGCTAAGGTTCAGAACGTTAATGCCTCGCTTCAGGCTCTGATGGCACAGCGTGCAAACCACTCGGGTCTTGTCGTCAGCACAGTGTTTAAAGAAGTGCCATGCCAGGGAACTCCTTGAAGCTGCCTTTGGGGTGCTCGGTCCCTGGTGGCGGTGGCCAGTAGCAGGCGAACTCTCTTGGAGGCGGCTGTTCTGCTTTTGCCCCCTGCTCTCTCTTTTGCTACGCTGTTGTCTCGTTCTCACCACTGCCTCTTCCTCTACACTATGAAAGTCAGTGGCACGACCTTCATTCCATGTGGGGTCTAGGACCTCATCGTCCCCTGCATCGTCTTCCTCCCTGACCTACTGTTCGGTCTGCACACTGCAGAAAGACGCAGCAGTTGGCACCTGTGTTTTGTCATCATCAGAGACGTGCGGACTCCGATGAGGTGGTATTCCCATGTCCTGAGGAAGGGCTAGGTGGATTCCCTTGGGAAACCCTGCCAGCAGAGTCTTCAAACAGCATAAGAGACTGCTGCATAACTTGAGGCTTAGACAGTTTCCCTGATATTCATGGGGGTGATGTAGCAGACTGATGGGCTTGGTTTTCAGGTGCCACCTGTGCGCTTTCTGCAGAAGACTGGGTGGGAGATAATGTTGTGAACATGCTGGATCCACTGTCGGCCACCCAATTGACTAGCGCCTGTACCTGCTCAGGCCTTACCATCCTTAGAACGGCATTGGGCCCCACCAAATATTGCTGTAAATTCTTGCAGGTACTGGAACCTGAGGTAGTTGCTTCACTAGGATGTGTGGCTGTGGCAGAATGGCCGCGTCCTCTCCCAGCACAAGAGGGTACACTAACACCACAACGACCGCGTCCGCGTCCCTTACTAGATGTTTTCCTCATTGTTACCGTTCACAAAGCACCACAATAAGAATAAAAATATTTGGCCCAATGTATTGATTTCAAATTCAGGCCATTTTTTACAGGCACCTAACACTATCTGCCTATTTATTTATGTAGCGTATTACACTAATCTATGCACAGCAGTAACCACTGATTTAGCGGAATATCTCTTTTAGGGCTAGTATTTAGGCCCTGGATAAAAGGTATCCTTTTATGGACAGATTTACAATTGGCCGGCAACAGCTCGAACACCAGATTCAGGGTATTGCTATTTTGGCAATTGAATTTCAACCAAGAACAAAATATATGTTTTGGCGGACACTATTATAGTTTGCCAGCAAGTGCTGGGACACCAGATTTAGGGGGTTGCTATTTTGGCAAGTAAATTTCACCCCAGAACAAAATATATGTTTTGGCGGACACTATTATAGTTTGCAAGCCACAGCTGTGACACCAGATGTATGGTATTGCTATTTTGGCAATTGAATTTCACCCCAGAACAAAATATATGTTTTGGCGGACACTATTATACTTTGCCAGCCACAGCTGAAACCACTGATTTATGAAATTGCTATTTTGGCAATTGAATTTCACCCCAGAACAAAATATATGTTTTGGCGGACACCATGAATCTTGGCCTGCAACAGCTGGGAAACCAGATTCAGGGTATTGCTATTTTGGCAATTGAATTTCACCCCAGAACAAAATATATGTTTTGGAGGACAATATGAATCTTGGCCTGCAACAGCTGGGACACCAGATTCAGGGTATTGCTATTTTGGCAATTGAATTTCACCCCAGAACAAAATATATGTTTTGGCAGACACTATTATACTATGCCAGCCACAGCTGAAACCACTGGTTTATGGTATTGCTATTTTGGCAATTGAATTTCACCCCAGAACAAAATATATGTTTTGGCGGACACTATGAATCTTGGCCTGCAACAGCTGGGACACCAGATTTAGGGTATTGATATTTTGGCAATTGAATCTCACCCCAGAACAAAATATACCCTTTTACGGATAGATTAAAACTTGGCCTGCAACAGCTGGGACACCAGATTCAGGGTATTGTCTTTTTGGCATATGAATTTCCCCACAAAACAAAATATACCCTTTTACGGACAGATTAACAGTTGGCCTGCAACAGCTGGGACACCAGATTCAGGGTATTGCTATTTTGGCAATTGAATTTCACCCCAGAACAAAATATATGTTTTGGCGAACACTATTATACTTTGCCAGCCACAGCTGAAACCACTGATTTATGGTATTGCTATTTTGGCAATTGAATTTCACGCCAGAACAAAATATATGTTTCGGCGGACACTATGAATCTTGGCCTGCAACAGCTGGGACACTAGATTCAGGGTATTGCTATTTTGGCAATTGAATTTCACCCCAGAACAAAATATATGTTTTGGCGGACACTATTATACTTTGCCAGCCACAGTTGAAACCACTGATTTATAGTATTGCTATTTTGGCAATTTAATTTCACCCTAGAACAAAATATATGTTTTGGCGGACACTATGAATCTTGGCCTGCAACAGCTGGGACACCAGATTCAGGGTATTGCTATTTTGGCAATTGAATTTCACCCCAGAACAAAATATACGTTTTAGCGGACACTATTATACTTTGCAAGCCACAGTTGAAACCACTGATTTATAGTATTGCTATTTTGGCAATTGAATTTCACCCCAGAACAAAATATATGTTTTGGCTCACACTATGAATTTTGGCCTGCAACAGCTGGGACACCAGATTCAGGGTATTGCTATTTTGGCAATTGAATTTCACACCAGAACAAAATATATGTTTTGGCGGACACTATTATACTTTTCCAGCCACAGCTGAAACCACTGATTTATGGTATTGCTATTTTGGCAATTGAATTTCACCACATAAAATAATCTATCCTTTGCCAGACAGCAGACAGTATTATACTTGGCTAGCCAAAGTTGGAACACCAGATTTAGGGGATTGGTATTTGGGCAATTGTATTTAACTCCTTAATAAAATATAGAAATTGCTATCCTGAGTTTCTAGGGGTGACAATTAGCACAGCCAAGCCCCTGATGTAGGATATAGCAAAAAAAAAAACTAGTATTGATGAATTGATGGACTTGATGGCAGCTTGTTCTGGCTCACCACAAGTCACAAAATGGCCGCCGATCACCCCAGAAAATAAGTGACAGAAAAACGCTCTGTGCAGCCTAACAACCAGTGAGCAAGTAACTAGCAGAAGTTCGATCATTCACAGCTGTAGATCGATCCGTTCATTAGGTGCTGTTGCTGACTTTTTCCTGCCTAATCTCGCACTCACAGAAGCTGTGTCCTCTCCCTACACTAATCAGAGCAGTGTGACGTGCGGCGCTACGTGACTCCAGCTTAAATAGAGGCTGGGTCACATGCTGCACTTGGCCAATCACAGCCATGCCATTAGTAGGCAGGGCTGTGATGGGCTCTTAGGGCAAGAAGTAAAACGTTAGATGATTGGCTGCTGTGCAGCCCTTCAGAAAGCGGGAAGTAATCGCCGAACAACCAACCCGAACCCAAACTTTTTTGAAAATGTCCGGGTTCGAGTCCGTGTCCCGGACACCCCAAAATTCGGTACGAACCCGAACTATGCTCGAACTGTTCGCTCAACACTAGAAATTACTTAAAATAACATAGAATATAAAAAATTAAAAAGCTAGGAGGCGGAGGTCAAAGTGGAGTTGGAGGTTGAGGAGGCGGTGGATGTGGCGGTGTAGGTGGAGGCTGCGGTGGAGGAGGACACTGTTTTTGTTGTTTTTTTATTTTTATTTTGTTTTCCTTTATCTATTTATTTATTTTATAAATTTGGGAAGACCCCAAAACATTGGGAACTTGAATAGAGAATGCAAAAAAAAGTGCGCTGGAGGATAACAATGACTGGGTGCGACCAATATACAGTTGTGTTCAAAATTATTCAACCCCCACTGAAATTGAGTGTTTTGACCAGTTTGACATTGATTTTGATCATTTCAGTCATCTTGTTTACAATTACATCAAAGAGGCACTTGTAAGTCAGACAAATATAACATAACATTTATAATGAAATAACCACAAATGTCTTTTCTGTGCTCACATCATTATCAGTTTTATTCAACCTCCAAGTGACATTCAATCTTAGTACTTAGTACAACATCCTTTTCCAGTTATAACAGCTTTTAAACGTGAAGCATAGCTTGACATAAGTGTCTTGCAGCGATCTACGGGTATCTTCGCCCATTCTTTATGGGCAAAAGCCTCCAGTTCAGTCACATTCTTAAGCTTGCGCTCTTCAACTGCTTTCTTTAAGTCCCACCAGAGGTTCTCAATCGGATTTAAGTCTGGTGACTGTGACGGCCACTTCAAAATGTTCCAGCCTTTAATCTGCAACCATGCTCTAGTGGACTTGGAGGTATGCTTGGGATCATTGTCCTGTTGAAAGGTCCAACATCTCCCAAGCCTCAGGTTTGTGACGGACTGCATCACATTTTCATCCAATATCTCCTGGTACTGAAGAGAATTCATGGTACCTTGCACACGCGGAAGCTTCCCTGTACCTGTAGAAGCAAAACAGTCCCAAAGCATGATTGACCCCCAGCCATGCTTCACAGTAGGCAAGGTGTTCTTTTCTTCATAATCCATGTTCTTCCTCCTCCAAACATAGCGTTTATTTAATGGCCCAAACAGTTCTAATTTTGTTTCATCAGTCCACAGAACACTATCCCAAAACTTTTGTGGTTTGTCCACATGACTTTTTGCATACTGCAGTCGACTCTTCTTATTCTTTGGAGACAGCAAGGGGGTGCGCCTGGGAGTTCTGGCATGGAGGCCTTCATTACGCAGTGTGCGCCTTATTGTCTGAGCTGAAACTTCAGTACCCGCATCTGACAAATCTTTTTTCAGTTCCTCAGCAGTCACACGGGGACTTTTCTCCACTTTGCGCTTCAGGTAGCGCACAGCAGTCGAAGTCGGCATCTTCTTTCTGCCACAACCAGGTAGCATTTCAACAGTGCCCTTTGCCCTGAATTTGCGAATGATGCTTCCTATTGTGTCTCTTAGCATGTTTAACATCTTTGCAATCTTCTTATAGCCATTGCCCTTCCTGTGAAGAGAAATCACCTCTTCTCTTGTCTTCCTGGACCATTCTCTTGACTTCACCATGTTTGTAAACACACCAGTAAATGTCTAGAAGGAGCTGAGTATTACAGTCATTTTACATCTGCCTAATTGATGCTTATTATGCTTGATTGCTGCTCCTTGACATCCACAGGTGTTTTCAATACCTGATCAAAAACACTTGAATGAACCTCTGTTCTTAAGAGTGGTCGTCTTTAAGGGGTTGAATAATTGTGTCAATGAAGAAATCACAAAAAAAAATTTAATACTGTATTAAGAAAACAATTGATGTCATTTTAGTTGCATTTGGTTCTTTAAAAAGTCCTTGTAAGATTTCATTCTGAACACAATTACAAATGTACACTAAATTCCCTAAAACCCTTTACAGCATTGGGGGTTGAATAATTTTGAACACAACTGTACTTGTCTATTCAGCACAAGTTACAGACAAGTCCTGTAAGATCCATGCCTGTTTTTTTTTAACGAACTCAAGCTTGTCCACATTGGCTGTGGACATGCGGATGAGCTTGTCTGTGATCACCGCAGGGCAGGCCAGCACCACCAAGGAGTAATGGGCAAGCTCAGGCCATGTGCCCAATTTGGAGACCCAGAAGTTGAATGGGGCAGACCCATCAATCAGTATGTGCATGTGTGTGCACACATACTGTTCCACATTCTGAGGTGCTGTCAGTGCCGAGCTGCGTTGATGACTTCTTCCTCCTCCTCTGCCTTCACCGTGTGCTTCCACTGGGCTCCCGCTGTCAGATGGGAATGCCATCAGCAGTGTGTCTACCAGTGTGCGCTTGTGCATCTTCCGATCACACTCCAGTGACGGAATTAAGGATGGCACATTGTCCTTGTAGCGGCGATCCAGAAGGGTGGCCACCCGGAAATCAGCACTGGTTAGAATGTGGGCAAATCGGCGGTCATTGCGCAGGCACTGCAGCATGTAGTCGCTCATGTATGCCAGGCTGCCCAGAGGCAACAACACGCTGTTCTATGTGGGAGGTGTATCATCTGTGTCCTCTGTATCCCCCCAGCTACGCTCCAGTGATGGCCATAAGCTGCTTTGGGTGCCTTCTTGCTGTGAACACAGTTCCTCCTCATCATCATCCTGCTCATCCTGCAGAACTGTGTCCTGGCTGGACAGTTGTGTACCTGGCCTGTGTTGGTGCAGGAACCCACCCTCCGAGCCAGTTGTGAGTGACTGGCCTGATAACCATGGAAATTACCTCTCTTCCTCCTCCTCTTCCTCCTGTGCCACATCCTCTTCCATCATCGCCCAAAGCATTTTTTCAAGGAGACGTAGAAGTGGGATAGTAATGCTGAGGATGGCTTCATCGGCACTTGCCATGTTGGTGGAGTACTCGAAACAGTGCAACACGTCAAACACGTCCCACATGGAGGCCCACTCATTGGCGGTGAAGTAGTGCTGTTCCGCAGAGCGACTCACCCATGCATGCTGCAGCTGAAACTCCACTATCGCCTGCTGCTGCTCGCACAATCTATCCAGCATGTGCAAGGTGGAGTTCCACCTTGTGGGTACATCGTATATGAAGCAATGAGTGGGAAGGCCGAAGTTACGCTGCAGCACAGACAGGCAAGCAACAGCAGGGTGAGAACTCCGAAAGCATGCAGAAATGGCCTGCACTTTCAGCAGCAGCTCTAAAATATCGGGGGAATTTTTCAGGAACCTCTGCACCACCAAATTCAGCACATGTGTCAGGCAAGGGATGTGTGTCAAACCCGCTAGTCCCAGAGCTGTTACGAGATTTCGCTCATTTACGCACACCACCAGGCCAGGCTTGAGGCTCAGTGGCACCAACCACTCATTGGTCTGTTGTTCCATGCCCGTCCATTGCTCCTGTGTTTTTCCCCCCAAACAGATGAGTTTCAAAACAGCCTGCTGTTGTTTCTCCCTGGCTGTGCTGAAGTTGGTGGTGCAGGTGTTACGCTGACCGGATGAGGAGGCGGTAGAGGAGGAAGCGGAGTAGGAGGAAGAGGCAACATGATGCAACGAGAAATGTCCTGCAATTCTCGGTGGAGGAAGGACATGTGCCAAACTGCTATCCGCCTCAGGCCCAGTCGCCAATGCATTTACCCAGTGTGCAGTTAGGGAGATATAACGTCCCTGCGTGTGCTTACTGGTCCATCGGTGGCTTATCGGTGGTTATGTGGACCTTGACACAGATTGCGTTGTGCAGTGTACACTTAATTTTGTCTGCCACTTAGTTGTGCAGGGCAGGGATGGCTCGCCTGGAAAAGTAGTTGCGTTTGGGAACCACTTATGGCGGTGGCTGTCCCACAGTAAGGTTTTTAAAAGTCTCCGTCTCCACCAGACTCGATGACAGCATTTCAAATGCCAGGAATTTTGAATTTACTCTCCAGTCTTTGGGGGATGGACAGCTAAAGGCTTCTATGGGACAGACTGGACATGCTGGCTGACGGTGGTGGAGGTGATGGTGTTGCTGCCACATCCTCTGTTTGCAGGGTGGCAGGTGCCACTGTCACTTCAGAGGGGGAGGAAGAGGCCAAGACTGCAGCAGAAGAGGGAGCAGGAGGCGCTTGAGATCTTTCGTGGTTTTTGAGGTGTGTACTCCACTGCAGCTGGTCATGCAGGTTGTACTCAGGTTTAGAACATTTATGCCTCACTTCAGGCTCTGATTGGACAGAGTACAAACCACTCGCGTCTTGTTGTCAGCACAGTGTCTCAAGAACTGCCATGCCAGGGAACTCCTTGGAGCTGGCTTTGGTGTGCTCAGTCCCTGGGTGCGGTGGGCAGTAGCAGACGTACTGTCTAGGGGACGGCCACCCTGGTTTTCCACTCTGCACTCCTCTTATGCTGTGTGGCTGGTGCTGTGTGACTAATACCTCTTTTACAAACTGCACATGTCAGTGGCATGACTTGGATTCCATGTGGGGTCTAGGAGCTCCTCATCCTCCACATCATCTTCCACCCACTCTTCACCCCTGCCCTCCTTGCCGGTCTGCACACGGCAGAAAGGCGCAGCAGTTGGCACCTGTGTTTCGTTATCATCAGAGCCGTGCTGCATTGGTCCTCCCATGTCCACATCCTGAAACATAAGTGGTTGGGCATCAGTGCACTCAATCTTTTCCACTTCTGGGGCAGGGCTAGGTGGATTGCCAATGGAAACTCTACCAGCAGAGTCATGAAAAAGCATAAGAGACTGCTTCATGACTTGGAGCTCAGCCTGCTTGGCTGATTTGCAAGGGGGTGTGGTGAAAGACAGATGCCCATGGGCTGCAGGTGCCAACTCTGCACTTTCAGCAGGGGACTGGGTGGGAGACAATGTGAAGGAACTAGAGGCACTGTCAGCCACCCAATCTACTACTGCCTCTACCTTTTCTGGCCTCACCATTCTTACACCGGTATTCCGGCCTACAAAATAACGCTGAACGTTCTGTCGCCTACGTGCACCTGAGGAATGTATTTTATTTGGTTGTGTAGCAGGCACAAGATCGACCACGTCAATGTCCACTCCCTGCAACAGGAGCTCTACCAACACCAGCAGCACCACGACCAGGGCCACATCCCTTATTTGATGCTCTCCTCATCCTTTGAGGTCACCCACCAAACTAACTAGATTTATTTTCCATCATGTATGCAGTGCCGGTGTACTCCACACAACCTATTGGTATATGTCAGCCACCGATGTAACAGATGGATTAACTAGATTTATTTCCCCATCATGTCTGCAGTGCAGGTATACCCCACACAAACAATTGGTACATGTCACCCACCGATATAACAGATGGATTAACTAGATATATTTTACCCGTCATGTATGCAGTGTCGGTGTACTCCACACAAACAATTAGTATATGTCTCCCACCGATGTAACAGATGGATTAACTAGATTTCTGAAAAAGTTTGTGATGGGATTTGAACTCACAGCTTCTGCATCACAGACCATAACTTTACCACTACACTATATAACTACATAGCCAGTCACTAAACAAATAAATGAGACTTCTACTGTATAGGAATACTTACTAGTATTAAGTATTCCTCTACAGTAGAAGTCTCATATTTATTTATTTATTTTAGTAACTGGCTATGCAGCTATTATAGCTGAGTGGCATCCCAACAGAAACGTTTCTAAAATACAGGCTAAATTAGATTTAAATACACTGGGTGTCCGTAAGCACTGACTCCATATATAGACATAGCTATATATGGAGTCAGAGCAGGGACTCTTAAGCCATGGACTCACACTGAGCGATTCCCTCATTGTACAGCGATCTTCTGCATAGAAATAGAGGCTAAATTAGATTTAAATACACTGACTCGTTGCTTGCTCAACACTGCACACAATGTCACCTTGCCTCTCTGTTGTATCCTGTTGCTGCTGCTGCCATTTCCACACTATGTCACCTTGCCCCTCTGTGTTATCATGATGCTGCTGCCATCTATACACTATGTCACCTTGCCACTCTGTGGTATCCTAATGTTGCTGCTGCTTCCACCATCTCCACACTATGTCATATTGCCATTTTGTGGTCTCCTGGTGCTGCTGCTTCCATCTCCACACTATTTACCTTGCCATTTTGTGGTCTCCTGATGCTGCTGCTGCCATCTTCACACTATTTCACCTTGCCACCCTGTGACCTACTCATGCTTCTGCTACCTCCAGACTCGGTAATTGTGCCACTCTGTGTTCCTATTCATGTTGCTGCCACCTCCAGACTCTCTCATTGTGCCGCTCTATGGTCTCCCCATGCTGCTGCCACCTCCAGACTCAGTAATTGTGCCACTCTGTGGCGTACTCATGCTGCTGCCACCTCTAGATTCAGTCATTGTGCCGCTCTGTGGCCTACTCATGCTGCTGCCACCTCCAGACTCTGTCTTTGTGCTCTCTGTGGTCTCCTCATGCTGCTGCCACCTCCACACATGGTCATTGTGCCACTCTGTGGCCTCCTCCTGATGCTGCTGCTGGCGCCACCTCCAGACTCGGTTATTGTGCCACTCTGTGGCCTTTTCATGCTGCTGCCACCTCCAGAATTCGTCCGTGTGCCACTCTGTGGCCTACTCATTGTGCTGGCACCTTCACACTCTGTCATTGTGCCACTCTGTGACCTACTCATGCTGCTGCTACCTCCAGACTTTGTCATTGTGCCCCTCTGTGGTCTCCTCATGCTGCTGCCACCTCCACACTTGGTTACTGTGCCACTCCGTGGCCTCCTCTTGATCCTGCAGCTGTTGCTACCTCCAGACTCGGTCATTGTGCTACTCTGTGGCCTACTCCTGCTACTACCACCTCCAGACTCTGTCTTTGTGCTCTCTGTGGTCTCCTCATGCTGCTGCCACCTCTAGATTCAGTCATTGTGCCGCTCTATGGCCTACTCATGCTGCTGTAACCTCAAGACTCTGTCCTTGTGTTCTCTGTGGTCTCGTAACGCTGCTGCCACCTCCACACTTGGTCATTGTGCCACTCTGTGGCTTCCTCTTGATGCTGCTGCTGCCGCCACCTCCAGAGTCGGTCATTGTGCCACTCTGTGACCTACTCATGCTGCTGCTACCTCCAGACTTGGTCATTGTGCAACTCTGAAAACACCTATCATATAAATTCAACCACACAATGAATTACTAAAAATGAATACCTTTGTTGTTACAGTACACAATAAACACATCAGCAGGAGAAGTGAAGAAATGGAACGAGAGGCCCCCCCACTGAAATACAAATGACGAGTGAACTTGCCCATCTGCTACACAGATTTAATCAGAACATATGTAGCCCTTGTTATAAACGCCCCACAGGAACAGATCTCAGTGGTGTGACCAACAGCCATCTGGTATAAACAACAACTACCAAAAGGGGTGTTTTCCGGATGAGGGGGCGCACCGCAAGGGAATATGACACCCGCTCCTCTAATCTAGTACAAACACCCAAATGTACCATGAGGGTCAAATAATAAAGTGGCCGTGTCTCACCATACTGAGTGCTGTTCCAAAAGCGGGAAGTCCAAAATATCTAGCACCCCAACACCAGGGGAATAGCAGTGGCAATACAATGCTGAGAGTATCATACTATAATAACATCCTGCAACTAATACAAATCAAATTAAAGAACAAATCAATAAACAAAATACATAGGAGAATGTACTGAGAGTGACAAACCTAAGAGAGGGAGGACCGGAAACCCGACGTACGTTTCACGCAGTTGCGCTTCTTCCAAGGGGCGTAACATGTTGTCTATCTGTTCACCGATTTATACCTCCCACCAAGTTACATAAGTGGTAAAGTGGTTGTCCCCACCATTAGTCCACCAATCGGGGAGTATTACTAATTCCCTCAAATGTGGCTAAGCCACCTAATTGATCCACCTTATGGGCCCAATCTCGCGAAAATGGGCGGACTGATATTCGATTCCGGCCGAATTCTCGCGAGTTCATGATGCGCGATCATGTGAGCACATCACATGATCAACATGTTACCACTCCCCAGGTCCTCAAACTATGTTTTAAAGAGTCCCTGATGGGCGATCTTGAGATCACATCACATGACCAGCACCATTCCCCAGGTCCTTAAACTGCATTTTAAATCCATTATACCTATAACAGGAGCCCAGTAAGTTCAAAAGTGTATATAAGAGCAGAACATTCAACCCAATTAAATACTATATAAAAATTCCCGAATAAATAGATGCAAAACATTATGATTATAACTCCTTCCATAAAAGTGATGCGGCATTGACATGAATCAATAAAGTGCTAAGTGCAATATCTTACCGAATGTGTAATAATATACAAAATGGACACATGATTCGATTAAATAGATCATTGAAATTAGAACAAAGTTCAATAAAGTGCTATGTGCAATGGTTACTCAAAATACATTAACATGATATAAACCCATAATTAAATATGTAATCTAAAATCATAAAAATAAAAAAATCAGGATTAGAAATAAGAAAAATGTGAATGTGAAGGTGAAAATGTGCCCATGTAAAAAGTGAAGTGCCACACATGCAATCATAATTGAAAAACTAAAGAAGTGAACATAAATCAAATGCAGCAAAGGTATCCATCCGGAGAATCTTGTTCATGATTATATCAGCACATCAATATGGACATACAGTAAATAAAATTCATGCCAAAGGGTGTCATCACACTATTCAATAAGTAGCGTTGATGGAGATCCAATTATCTAAGGGAACACAAACAGACAACAAGTGAGAACCAATCACAGACCAGTTAAAAACATAAACATTAATGAGGCAATAACAATAAAATATACAGTTAAAAAATAAGAAAATTATTAAACGTTACCTAAGGTCTGATGAACCTATGAATCCTGAACTGAGGAGCTACAAGGTTGCCTAGAGAAACGGAATGAAGCTATTGCCATCATTCAAACCCGATGGTGTTCGGAATTCAGTAGAAAAATCCAACGTGTTTCCTTTTGACTCAGCAGTCTCTTCCAATTTCCACCCAGAGGTGAAATTTTCACACAGTCAATCCCCCTGAAACGAAGGAGGAGCCATTACAGTTATGCATTTCCTTGAAATGTCTATGAATTGTTTTCAGGCTATCAACGTCATCTGTTTCCTTAGCCTTCAAAATGCCCAGTACATTCTCACGGATCCGTCTTTTGAATTGTCGTGATATCATCCCCACATATATCTTCCTACAGGGGCATAGGGCCCAATAGATAACACCAACCGTGGTGCAGGTGATATGGTAAGTAATTTTATATTGTTTATCCTGTGTCAAGTCCCAGAACACATCAGTTCTATCCATGTTACAACATGCCACGCATCGACCACAATCTCTATTGCCCCATATTGGGCCTTTAGTGCCACAGATCCCAGGTTGGCTACTCTGATATTGACTCCATACCAAATGATCCCTTACATTTTTGGCTCTCCTATATGTAATGGAAGGGCGATTTGTGATGCAGGTATTTAACTGGGAGTCCATTTTCAAGATATCCCAGTACTTCTCAAGGGCCACCCGTACTTCCTTCCATCTAGAGTTATAAGTAGTAATGAATCGTATTTCATCCTTTTTGATCTTTTCATTTTTCTTATGTAACAATTCTGAATGATTGGATAGTCAGACCCCTTCGATATTCTCCTTCAATTGACCCTACCGGATATCCTCTCTCCTGAAATCTCTTACGTAACACGTCTGACTGCCGTTCAAAAGTCCGTTTAGTCGATCATATTCACCTTAAGAAACTGGCCAATTGGAATGCCATCTACAAGCTTCCTAGGATGTGCTGATTCCGCCAATAATAAAGAATTCACTGATGTTTCCTTCCTATACAGGTCCATAGTGATTTTTCCCTCTGTGTCCACATGCAGCTCCACATCCAAGAAATCAAGTCTTGTACAACTCATCTTATGGGTAAGTTTAATGTTCTTGTTGTTCTCATTGAGCATTTGCACGAGAGTAACAAATTCCTCTTCCGACCCCTGCCAGATAATTAAGAGATCATCAATATATCGCCCCAAAATTGGACATGCTCAGCCAGGGGTAGGGGATCCGTTTGTAACACCTCTCTTTCCCACAGCCCCAGGAACAAATTTGCATATGAGGCGCACAAGACACCCCATTGCAGTGCCTTGGAGCTGTAGGAAAAATTATCCCCAAGAAGGAAGAAGTTGTGCGTAAGCACAAACTCAAGCAAAGATAATGTGAACTTACGTTTGTGGGGTTCCATCTTAGTAGTCTGCAGAAAAAATTCAACTGCTTCCAGGCCATCCATGTGTTGAACTGATGCGTAGAGGCATTCGATGTCACATGTTGCAATAATCATATCAGAGTCTAGATGTAGGTCTTCCAACCTCTTCAGGACCTCAGTGGTATCTTTCAGATATGACTGTAAGTTTTCCACCAAAGGGTGCAAGTGATGTGCCACATATTTGCAAATAGAGTCGTTTAAATGATTTACACCAGACACAATTGGTTTACCTGGGGGATGTTTCATATTTTTAATGTTGGGACAGTTGGATACTCCGGCAACAGGTACTCCGGCAACTGGCCACCTCCAGACTCTGTCATTGTGCAACTCTGTGGCCTCCTTCTGATGCTGCTGCTGCTTTTGCTACCTCCTGACTCGGTCATTGCGCCACTCTGTGGCCTACTCATGCTGCTGCCACCTCCAGACTCGGTCATTGTGCCCCTCTGTGGTCTACTCATGCTGCTGTCACCTCCACACTTGGTCATTCTGCCACTCTGTGGCCTCCTCCTTAAATGTGGCTAAGCCACCTAATTGATCCACCTTATGGGCCCAATCTCGCGAAATGGGCGGACTGATATTCGATTCCGGCCGAATTCTCGCGAGTTCATGATGCGCGATCATGTGAGCACATCACATGATCAACATGTTACCACTCCCCAGGTCCTCAAACTATGTTTTAAAGAGTCCCTGATGGGCGATCTTGAGATCACATCACATGACCAGCACCATTCCCCAGGTCCTTAAACTGCATTTTAAATCCATTATACCTATAACAGGAGCCCAGTAAGTTCAAAAGTGTATATAAGAGCAGAACATTCAACCCAATTAAATACTATATAAAAATTCCCGAATAAATAGATGCAAAACATTATGATTATAACTCCTTCCATAAAAGTGATGCGGCATTGACATGAATCAATAAAGTGCTAAGTGCAATATCTTACCGAATGTGTAATAATATACAAAATGGACACATGATTCGATTAAATAGATCATTGAAATTAGAACAAAGTTCAATAAAGTGCTATGTGCAATGGTTACTCAAAATACATTAACATGATATAAACCCATAATTAAATATGTAATCTAAAATCATAAAAATAAAAAATCAGGATTAGAAATAAGAAAAATGTGAATGTGAAGGTGAAAATGTGCCCATGTAAAAAGTGAAGTGCCACACATGCAATCATAATTGAAAAACTAAAGAAGTGAACATAAATCAAATGCAGCAAAGGTATCCATCCGGAGAATCTTGTTCATGATTATATCAGCACATCAATATGGACATACAGTAAATAAAATTCATGCCAAAGGGTGTCATCACACTATTCAATAAGTAGCGTTGATGGAGATCCAATTATCTAAGGGAACACAAACAGACAACAAGTGAGAACCAATCACAGACCAGTTAAAAACATAAACATTAATGAGGCAATAACAATAAAATATACAGTTAAAAAATAAGAAAATTATTAAACGTTACCTAAGGTCTGATGAACCTATGAATCCTGAACTGAGGAGCTACAAGGTTGCCTAGAGAAACGGAATGAAGCTATTGCCATCATTCAAACCCGATGGTGTTCGGAATTCAGTAGAAAAATCCAACGTGTTTCCTTTTGACTCAGCAGTCTCTTCCAATTTCCACCCAGAGGTGAAATTTTCACACAGTCAATCCCCCTGAAACGAAGGAGGGAGCCATTACAGTTATGCATTTCCTTGAAATGTCTATGAATTGTTTTCAGGCTATCAACGTCATCTGTTTCCTTAGCCTTCAAAATGCCCAGTACATTCTCACGGATCCGTCTTTTGAATTGTCGTGATATCATCCCCACATATATCTTCCTACAGGGGCATAGGGCCCAATAGATAACACCAACCGTGGTGCAGGTGATATGGTAAGTAATTTTATATTGTTTATCCTGTGTCAAGTCCCAGAACACATCAGTTCTATCCATGTTACAACATGCCACGCATCGACCACAATCTCTATTGCCCCATATTGGGCCTTTAGTGCCACAGATCCCAGGTTGGCTACTCTGATATTGACTCCATACCAAATGATCCCTTACATTTTTGGCTCTCCTATATGTAATGGAAGGGCGATTTGTGATGCAGGTATTTAACTGGGAGTCCATTTTCAAGATATCCCAGTACTTCTCAAGGGCCACCCGTACTTCCTTCCATCTAGAGTTATAAGTAGTAATGAATCGTATTTCATCCTTTTTGATCTTTTCATTTTTCTTATGTAACAATTCTGAATGATTGGATAGTCAGACCCCTTCGATATTCTCCTTCAATTGACCCTACCGGATATCCTCTCTCCTGAAATCTCTTACGTAACACGTCTGACTGCCGTTCAAAAGTCCGTTTAGTCGATCATATTCACCTTAAGAAACTGGCCAATTGGAATGCCATCTACAAGCTTCCTAGGATGTGCTGATTCCGCCAATAATAAAGAATTCACTGATGTTTCCTTCCTATACAGGTCCATAGTGATTTTTCCCTCTGTGTCCACATGCAGCTCCACATCCAAGAAATCAAGTCTTGTACAACTCATCTTATGGGTAAGTTTAATGTTCTTGTTGTTCTCATTGAGCATTTGCACGAGAGTAACAAATTCCTCTTCCGACCCCTGCCAGATAATTAAGAGATCATCAATATATCGCCCCCAAAATTGGACATGCTCAGCCAGGGGTAGGGGATCCGTTTGTAACACCTCTCTTTCCCACAGCCCCAGGAACAAATTTGCATATGAGGGCGCACAAGACACCCCCATTGCAGTGCCTTGGAGCTGTAGGAAAAATTATCCCCCAAGAAGGAAGAAGTTGTGCGTAAGCACAAACTCAAGCAAAGATAATGTGAACTTACGTTTGTGGGGTTCCATCTTAGTAGTCTGCAGAAAAAATTCAACTGCTTCCAGGCCATCCATGTGTTGAACTGATGCGTAGAGGCATTCGATGTCACATGTTGCAATAATCATATCAGAGTCTAGATGTAGGTCTTCCAACCTCTTCAGGACCTCAGTGGTATCTTTCAGATATGACTGTAAGTTTTCCACCAAAGGGTGCAAGTGATGTGCCACATATTTGCAAATAGAGTCGTTTAAATGATTTACACCAGACACAATTGGTTTACCTGGGGGATGTTTCATATTTTTAATGTTGGGACAGTTGGATACCCCGGCAACAGGTACTCCGGCAACTGGCCACCTCCAGACTCTGTCATTGTGCAACTCTGTGGCCTCCTTCTGATGCTGCTGCTGCTTTTGCTACCTCCTGACTCGGTCATTGCGCCACTCTGTGGCCTACTCATGCTGCTGCCACCTCCAGACTCGGTCATTGTGCCCCTCTGTGGTCTACTCATGCTGCTGTCACCTCCACACTTGGTCATTCTGCCACTCTGTGGCCTCCTCCTTATGATGCTGCTTCTGCCGCCACTCGTAGACTCAGTCATTGTGCCACTCTGTGGTCTACTCATGGTGTTTCCACCTCCAGACTCTTTCATTGTGCCATACTCTGGTCTCCTCATGCTGCTGCCACCTCCAGAGTCTGTCATTGTGCTACTCTGTGGCCTCCTCCTGATGCTTCAGCTGCTGTTGCCACCTCCAGACTTGGTTATTGTGCTACTCTGTGGTTTACTCATGCTGCTGCCACCTCCAGACTTGGTTATTGTGCTACTCTGTGGTTTACTCATGCTGCTGCCACCACCACACTTGGTCATTGTGGCACTCTGTGGCCTCCTCCTGATGCTGCTGCCGCCACCTCCAGACTCTGTCATTGTGCCACTCTGTGGTCTCCTCATACTGCTTCCACCTACAGACCTTGTCATTTGGCCACTCTGTGTTCTCCTCATGCTGCTTCCACCTCACCGATATGTCATAGGTCCACTCTGTGGACTTCTCATGTTGTTTCCACCCTCCCCACTTCATGACTGGTCCACTATCTTGGCTTTTGGCCTGATACATCATCATTTATTTGACCTTTCTTCTGATCTGTCAGAAGCAAGGAAAAGTGAGACTGTCACGACTGCTATCCCAGCAGCAGTCGTGTCGCACCAGACGGAGGGGGAGGGGGTCCCTTATCTACCAATGGGAAATAGAACGGCCACCCCTGACTAACCCTAAGCTGGCACCTGTCTGCCCTGATACCCTAGACGGGGTGTGAACCCGTACAGCGAGCAGTATGCCTAAACCCTCAGTCACCCTAAGATGACTAGACTGGGGAAAGGCAGATGGGAGCACTAGTCACCATCACTCATGTCTAGGAAAACAACAGGGGAAGACAGCAACAAACAAACAATCTCCAGCAGAGATAGACTTATCCAGTCACAAGCAGAGAAGATGATCCCAATAACGACAGTCCACGCCAGACAAGAGCTCCACAGCAATACCGTTAAACGATCTCCTTCAAAGGTCAGAATAGCACTGGAAGGAAGGACTATATCTGGCAATGACTGCAAGTGAAACTGAAACTAATATAATAGCTGGGAGTGGCAGACAGGACTCACCTGAGAAGGATGCCTACAAACACCCAGTCAGGACAAAAAGGTTCACAAAGCAAAACCCGGATGACATACCCTGAACCACGGAGCAAACTCACAAGCTATCGCGAGTAGCAAGTCGCTGCGACCTTCTCCTCCCAGACCTGTCTGGATCAGTCACAGTCATGACAGAGACACACAACAGATCCTGTCTTTGTAGCAGTTGCAAGGCCTGTATGGTCCCATCAGAATTGGCTTATGATTTGGTAGCCAAAAACAGGAGTGGGTACAAAACACAGAAGACATGCAAATATTCCATTAACGTGTCATCTCTGTTTTAGATCCACTCCTGTTTTTTTTGGCATTAGCAATACTGATGGAATATTGAGCAAATGCTGAACGAGTGAAGGTGTATGCTCCACAGACAGGATCCTTTTTTTGCGAGTTATTGTTCTGACGGATCAGAGGAAGGGCAAAATAATCAGTGACGTCAACACAAACTTACTGCTGACACCCTCTCCACTCTGTCAGGGGAGCTTTACTTGTGTAAGAGTTTAATAGAACAGGTTCTGTAGACATCTATGTGGAATCAGCTGATGAGGGTGTAAAAGGACTGCGCTTCTTCTTGACGCTAACATCTATCTGTAAGGCTAAGTTATGTTTGGGGGACATGCCCCACACCGCGCAGGAGTTGTGGCGGGGTATTGAACAACAGACCAACCAGTGGTTGCTGCCGGTGGGCCTCAAGCCAGGCCTGGTGGTGTGCTATAATGGGAGAAATCTCTGCCTGGCGCATGTGCTGAATTTGGATTGTGCAGAAATTCATTCACAGCTACCCCGACATGTCAGAGCTGCTGCATAAAGTGAGGGCCTTCTGTGCGCGCTTCCGGCGTTCACATCCTGCCGCTGCTGGCCTGTCTGCACTACAGTGTAATTTTGGACTTCCCGCTCACCGCCTCATATGCGACGTGCCTACCAGGTGGAATTCCACCTTGCACATGCTGGAGAGAATGTGCGAGCAGCAGCAGGCTATAGTGGAGTTTCAGCTGCAGCACACACGGGTCAGTCGCACTGAGGAACAGCACCACTTCACCACCAATGACTGGGCCTCCATGCAAGACCTGTGTGTCTTGTTGCGCTGTTTCGAGTACTCCACCAACATGGCCAGTGGCGATGACGCCGTTATCAGCATTACAATACCACTTCTATGTCTCCTTGAGAAAACGCTTAGGGCGATGATGGAAGAGGAGGTGGCCCAGGATGAGGAGGAGGATGAGGGGTCATTTTTAGCACTTTCAGGCCAGTCTGATAGAAGTGGCTCAGAGGGAGGTTTTTTGCAACAGCAGAGGCCAGGTGCAAATGTGGCCTGCCAGGGCCCACTACTGGAGGACGAGGAGGATGAGGATGAAGCAGGTTCACAGCAGGGTGGCACCCAACACAGCTCAGGCCCATCACTGGTGCGTGGCTGGGGGGATACGGAGGACGATGATGATACGCCTCCCACAGAGGACAGCTTGTCCTTACCTCTGGGAAGCCTGGCACACATGAGCGACTACATGCTGCAGTGCCTGCGCAACGACAGCAGAGTTGCCTACAGTTTAACGTGTGCGGACTACTGGGTTGCCACCCTGCTGGATTCCCGGTACAAAGACAATGTGCCCACCTTACTTCCTGCACTGGAGCGTGATAGGAAGATGCGCGAGTACAAGCGCACGCTGATAGACGTGCTCCTGAGAGCATTCCCAAATGTCACAGGGGAACAAGTGGAAGCCCAAGGCGAAGGCAGAAGAGGAGCAAGAGGTCGCCAATGCAGCTGTGTCACGGCCAGCTCCTCTGAGGGCAGGGTTAGCATGGCAGAAATGTGGAAACTTTTGTCACCACGCCACAGCTAACTGCACCACCACCTGATACAGAACGTGTTAGCAGGAGGCAGCATTTCACTAACATGGTTGAACAGTATGTGTGCACACCCCTCCACGTTCTGACTGTTGGTTCGGCCCCATTCAACTTCTGTGTCTCCAAATTGTCCACGTGGCCAGAGCTAGCCTTTTATTCCTTGGAGTTTCTGGCCTGCCCGGCAGCCAGCGTTTTGTCTGAACGTGTATTCAGCACGACAAACGCAGCCGCCTGTCCACAGCCAACGTGGACAAGCTGACTTTCATAAAAATGAACCAGGCATGGATCCCACAGGACCTGTCCATCCCTTGTGCAGAATAGACATTTATAACTGCCTCCCCCTCAACCATATATTTTTGTACTCCTGGGCACTTCTTTATTGAATCCTCTTTTTTTTATTTTACCATTATATTGCAGTGCAACCAAAAGTTGAATGAACCTCTCCTCCGTCTAGGTGCCAGGGGCCTAATTATCTGAAAGTGGCCTGTTCCAGTGGTGGGTGACATGACGCCTGATTCTCTGCTCTGCGAACTCTCTCCTCTGTCTGGGTGCCAGGGGCCTAATTATCGAAAAGTGGCCTTCTCCATTGGTGGGTGACATGACGCCTGATTCTCTGCTATGCGACCTCCGTCCTCTGTCTGGGTGCTGGAGCCTAAATAAATGAAAGTGGCCTTCTCCATTGGTGGGTGACTTGAAGCCTGATTCTCTGCTATGTGACCTCTCTCCAATTGATATTGCTTAATTTTTATTTATTTTATGTTATTTTAATTAATTTCCCTATCCACATTTGTTTGCAGGGGATTACCTACATTGTGCTGCCTTTTCCAGCACTCTAGCCCTTTCCTGGACTATTTTACAGCCTTTTTAGTGCCCAAAAGTTTGGGTCCCTATTGACTTCAATGGGATTGCCACGACTTGTTGACATGGCTGCTGACATGCTGCAGATGCTCCTGATTTACTTTCTTTCATTTTAAATACTTCCAAAATAATTATCAGAAAATAAAGCCCATATGTTTTTGTAATAGATAAAATAATAGGAGATAAAAAAATAAATTATAATTATGAACAGGTTTCTGAAAACATTTCATATTTGTTAATTTATTCAGTTTTACTCTGATAGTATAATTTTTACCAAACCATAATTTATCTATGACTAATTATAAACCTGTTTTATAATGATTTCTTTTAATCTAATAATCTCCCTAGTTTAATAAAACATTGCTTTGGCCTCAATAGAGTTTCTTGCCATGGTGTTGTGCATTGCAGAATCCTATTAATAATGAAAATACCAGTCACTTACCAACAACATACATTCCAAATTTAATTTCAGGAAAAAAAAAAAAAGTTTGGAATTGAATTAGTGGGCTTCTGAGAGAAATAAATAATTATCAAACATCTGTGTTCTAAATAGTTTGTGCTTTATCAGATAAACAACTGTTACCATCTTATTGTGCAAAATGGCTTGGGGAACACACAGGATCAAAAAAGTCTAGAAATAAGAGGAAATAAAGAATATTGGCTGACTGTTTTGTTAAATTCCTGAAGTTACCCTTTTCTTTATGTATTGGACCATGCTGCCTTTAATCAGTACAGTAAATATTTCTTTTACCAGTAAGAGCCACTTTCCAAGGCACAAAGTCTGATAACAAGTCATGCTTGAATGTTAATGAGGAGCTTCCCCCCTTCCAGACATGTCTGTTTTAGTAACTACATGCATTCCCCATGTAATAACAATTCTGAAGCATCTATTATTATGGCTTTGTGTTGTCCCATTCCTCTGTTATTTCTTCAAAAAGTTTATGAATGAATTGCCAGATACACCGAATACTGGTAACACCCAGCAGTACCCTTATATCAGAATGCTGGCAGTTTATTTGAAAACTTTTAGCAGGAATAATAAAAGAATGGCATAACAGAGAATCATAAGAATAGATGCCCAGAATTGTTATTACATGGGGCTGCAAGTAATTACTAAAGCAGACATGTCAGGAGAGGTGACAGCTCCTCTTTAACTAAGATTAAAATGACTAAGGGGACATTTATTGAACAGGAACTGTCACCACAAGATGCAGTGCAATCTGTAGGCAGCATGTTATAGAGCAGTAGAAGCCTAGCAGATTGATGTAGTTTTATAGAAAACGATTCAGCAAAATGTGTAATTTCAAACGTTTAAGTCTCTGCTCTTTCTAAGCTCATTTGTACACCGGGACCATCCTATAGTGATTGATAGACTCCCCTGTGTTGGTGAAGGAAAATGAACGTCCTCCTGGTAAAGGACCATTTACCTCAATGAAGCTACGGTCTAAACTTACCCCCCCAATTACTGACACCACTCCGGCCGATGTGTTTGTGAACCTGGTCATTGATGACCTTGCCTCCCTTGACCATGTCCGTGTAAAATACAACATCACCAAAGAAGAAATGGAGGGGTTGCGGTCATTGGAATGTGACAATTCCATAGTGATCAAGACAGCGGACAAGGGAGGCAATGTGGTCATCATGAACCAGGCACAATATGTTAACATGTGCCTTGAGATTCTCAGCAATACTGATTGTTATGGTGTTCTCTCTCAGAATCCCATGAATGATTATGCTGTTGAGCTCAAGGGCATATTGTCTGCCGCCCTGTCACAAAATCTTATTGACAAAAATGAGTTCCAGGTTCTTTTCCTAAACATCCGTGCACTGCTTGTTTCTATGGGTTGCCCAAAATTCATAAGGGGCTGCGACCCCTCAAGGGCAGACCCATAGTGTCTGGCTCCAATAGCCTCACGCAGGGCATCAGCGATTATGTAAAAAATATCCTGCACCCGTTTGTGTTGGCCTTACCCTCGTATGTGCGGGACTCAATGGAGGTGGTCAGCAAGCTGGACGGCCTCCACGTCGAGGATAATATGCTTTTTGCTAGCCTCGATGTGGAGGCCCTATACAGCTCCATCCCACACGAGGGAGGTCTTGAAGCTGCACGTTATTTTCTGTGCCAACGGGGTATCGCTGTCGGGAATCGAACCTGTGACCAGTCATGTCCGAGGCGGTAGCTCTAGCCACTAGACTACCAGCCTTTCTGGACTTTTCCTCCTGCTGAACTCTTTCATCTATCTTGCTCCAGCCTACCCTTGTTCATCAGTCTTGATTCCGTGCACCTGTTACTTCCCTTTATAAGCCCAGCCTCTAGCACCAGACCTTTGCTGGTTATTGTGCCTCCAAGCCTGTAGCAAGCTTCCTCTCTGCTCCTCCACGACGACTGCTATTTACCTTTGTTGCCGACCCGGACCGTTTGACCTCGCTGAACTGCCGCCTGCATTGACCCTTTGCCTTCCACCGACCACGCCTCTGTCTACTCCTGCTGTTACCTCGCTGCCATCTCTACTGCCGACCCGGACTGATCGACTACGCTACCTGTCTCCTGCTTCTGTGGGCCTTTGCCACTGGACTCCAACCACCAGCCGGCTGTCCTCTGACTCAGGTGAGCCAAGGACCGTTACAGAATAACCAGCCATACCATGGAGTCCGCAATGGCCACTCTGCGCAAGCAGGTTACCGAACTGCAGGAATTCGGTACTACGTACCAGGAGGAATTTGCCCAGCTCCAAGGCGTTGTCCGAAGCCAACAGGCGGAGATTATTGAACTTCAGAGGCAACTCCTGGACGTCCGCAGCACGGCCGCAGATACTCGCATGCCACTTCCATCAAAATTCGGCGGCGACAGACGCCAGTATCGGGGTTTCTAAACCAATGCCGCATCTATTTTCAGATGTACCCGGGCCCCTTCATTACCGAGAGAAAGAAGGTGCTATTCATGGTTAATCTCCTGACGGATGAAGCACTAGCATGGGCATCACCATACGTGGAGACTAACAGTCAGCTCCTGGACGACTTAAACAACTTTATTGCCGCCATGAGCCAAGTCTTCGATGACCCCAACCGCTGTGCAACAGCTGAGGCGCGACTACATAGTTTACGGCAAGGGAGACGCTCCGTTGCTGAATACACCGCCGAATTTCGCCGCTGGGTCACGGACACCACCTGGAACCTAGCTGCACAGAGGAGCCAGTTCCGGCGAGGCCTGTCAGAATTAATAAAGATGAACTCGCCAGAGTTGAGGCCCCGGACAGTCTGGATGACTTCATTCAGTTATGCATCCGGATAGACCAAAGGCTGTCTGAGAGAAAGAAAGAACGACTCTGGTCCTTGGACCACAGGCCCACTACTCCTTCTCCTCTACCGCCCACGCGACCTCCAGCCAGCAACTGAACCTATGCAGGTCGGCGCACTACGCAGGTCTCTATCCACAGCTGAGAAGGAGAGACGGCTGGCCGAAAACCTCTGCCTCTACTGTGGGGAGCCGGGTCATTTTGCCATTAGATGTCCCAATAAGATCCGAAAGACTATTGCCGTCACAGAGCTAAAGGAGCAACCACTGACTCCAGCCCCACCAGCAGCCCTTGAAAATAACAACACGGCAGCTCATGGATCCCATTTCATCATCCCCATCCTCATCGACATTGAGGGGCAACAACTCTCCTGTTCAGCGATGTTAGACTCCGGGGCAGGAGGCAACTTCATGGATCTAACCTTCGCTCGTGAACAGAATATTCCATTGACAGTCAAGGCAGCTCCCGTTGACCTGGAAACCGTTGACGGATCCCCGCTCTCCTCAGGGCCGGCTACTCACGAGACCATTGAACTACAGCTCCTCATAGAACCCAATCACTGTGAAAAGATCCACTTCTCTCTGATCACTTCTCCAAAGTTCCCGGTGATCCTGGGCATTCCATGGTTGGCCACCCACAACCCCTCGGTGGATTGGGAAACCCGCTGCTTACGGTTTCCGTCCGCGTTCTGTTCGCTCAATTGCTCCCACAAAGCCGTCCTTCCATCCGAAGACACGACTATCTCTGAAGTATCCGTCAGGAATCTACTACCCCCTCAATATCGTGAGTTCCAAGATGTCTGCGACAAGAAAACGCCAGACAAGCTGCCGCCACACCGACCCTACGACTGCCCAATAGAACTGTTGCCCGGGGCCGAAATACCCTTTGGCAGTATCTATTCCCTCTCAGAGCCTGAACTCAAGGCTCTGAAAGAATACCTGGACGAGGACCTAAAGAAAGGGTTCATCCGGCCCTCTACCTCCCCAGCAGGAGCCCCCTTTTTCTTTGTGGAGAAAAAGACTCATCCTTGCGTCCCTGCATTGACTACAGGAAGCTAAACGATATAACCGTTAAGAACCGGTACCCGCTCCCGCTGATTTCTGAACTCCTCGAGAGACTCCGGGTAGCGAAAATCTTCACCAAACTTGACCTTCGAGGGGCCTACAACCTTGTCGAATCCGCCCTGGGGACGAATGGAAGACCGCCTTCCGGACACGTTATGGTCACTTCGAGTACCTGGTCATGCCTTTCGGACTTTGTAATGCTCCCGCCACCTTCCAGCACTTCATTAATGATGTCCTCAGGGACATGCTGGATTTGTTTGTAGTCGTTTACCTGGACGACATCTTGATCTTCTCAGAAGACCTCGAACAGCACCGCGAACATGTCCGCAGGAGTATTGCAGAGACTCCGCCAGAACTCTCTCTATATCAAACTCGAGAAATGTGAGTTTGAGCGAACCACCACTCAGTTCCTCGGGTACATCATCTCCCCAGAGGGCCTAAGTATGGACCCAGGGAAGGTCCAAGCCGTGTTGGACTGGCCCATTCCAAGAAACGTGAAGGAGGTACAAAGATTTATTGGCTTCGCCAACTTCTATCGGAAGTTTATCCGGGACTTCTCCAAGGTCATTGCACCGATCACCCAACTCACCAAAAGGCAGTCCCCTTCTCCTGGACACCCGAGGCCCAGGAGGCCTTCACGAAAGTGAAACTCCTCTTCACTTCTGCTCCAATCCTAGTCCACCGAACCCCGAGTTGCCTTTTACTATCGAAGTGGATGCATCTGACTCCGCGGTAGGGGCAGTTCTGTCACAACGGACAGGGAGAAGATGCTACTACACCCGTGTGCATATTTCTCTCGCCAGATGTCCCCCTCCGAGAAGAACTACGACATCGGGAACAAAGAACTATTAGCGATCAAGGAAGCCTTCTCGAGTGGAGACACCTGCTAGAGGAGCTGCCAACCCCATAATCGTACTAACTGACCACAAAAACCTCGAGTTCATCCGCAGCGCTAAGAGACTCACAGCCAGACAGGCCAGATGGAGCCTATTCTTTTCCCGCTTCAACTTTCTCATCACCTATCGCCCCGGATCAAAAAACGGCAAGGCTGACGCCCTCTCTAGAATGTTTTCGGAGCCCTCACAGAGTAATAAGGGCCAATACAACATCCTATCCGAGAAAAGTGTTGTGGGGGCCACCTACTCTAAAGAACTCCTAGTCACAATCAAAGAAGGATACGAAAATGACCCCTTCCTCGCCCACCCCACAAGGAATGTCAGCCTCACGTTTAAAAATGGTCATTGGTTTCATCAGGACCTACAACTTTATGTACCAGAAATTGCACGACTCGAAGTGCTCAAACTTAACCATGACTCCAAGCTGGCCGGCCATCTGGGCACAAGAAAGACCCAGGAGCTTCTCTCCCGCTCCTTCTGGTGGCCAACATACAGGGAGGACACCAAGAAGTACATCTCCTCGTGCACGGTCTGTGCCCGCAATAAGACTCCTCGTTCCTCTCCCGTGGGTCTGTTACAACCCCTCCCAATTCCCTCCCGCCCCTGGGGCTCGATCTCCATGGACTTTGTGGTAGACCTTCCTCCTTCAAAGGGATGAACACCATTCTGGTCGTGGTCGACCGCCTCACCAAAATGGCCCATTTCATCCCCTACAAGGGCCTACCCACGGCCAAACAGACGGCTGATCTTGTCCTCAAAGAGGTCTTCAGGCTGCATGGGATTCCGGACGACGTGGTCTCAGACCGAGGCGTACAATTTACCTCCAAGTTCTGGAAGGACTTCTGCCTGGCGCTCGGGGTTAAAGTGAACCTTTCCTCCGCTTTCCACCCTCAGTCAAGCGGGCAGACGGAGAGAACTAACCAGACCTTAGAGCAGTACCTACGCTGTTTCAGCTCCCACCTGCAGGATGACTGGCTTGACCATCTCTCCACAGCCGAGTTCGCCTACAACAATGCTGAGCACAGCTCAACCAAGCACAGCCCTTTCTTTGCTAACACAGGCTCGCACCCCGTGTTCATTCCCCACCTGCCCGTCGCCTCCACCCTCCCAGCAGTGGCCGAGCGCCTAACAACCCTACAGGAGGCACAAAAGGACATAATGGACAACCTCCAGCTCGCCCAGAGGCGCTTTAAACAGGGAGCAGACAGACGCCGCAAACCCACCCCGGGCTTCCATGTAGGAGACAAGGTATGGCTGTCCACCAGGAACCTCAGACTGAAGGTCCCCTCCAAAAAGTTAGCCCCAAAATACATGGGTCCGTTCCAGGTCACCGCACAAATTAACGAGGTCACGTTCCGGCTTGACCTTCCGGATTCCATTAGGGTGCACCCTGTCTTCCATTGCTCCCTCCTCCAAGCCATACGTGGAGAATACCTTCACTGGCCGCCACTCGCCCCTCCACCACCCGTGAGGGTACAAGGTGAGGAAGAGTTCATTGTCGAGAAGATCCTCGACTCCAGGATCCACCGAGGAAAATTGCAATATCTAATTGGGTGGGAGGGCTACCCTCCCGAGGATAACTCCTGGGAGCCTGAAGAAAACGTCCACGCCCCCAGACTGGTAAAAGAGTTTCACCAACAGCACCCGGTAAGCCTGCCCCCATGGTGCCCGGAGGTCACCTTGGAAGGGGAGTACTGTCGGGAATCGAACCTGTGACCAGTCATGTCCCAGGCGGTAGCTCTAGCCACTAGACTACCAGCCTTTCTGGACTTTTCCTCCTGCTGAACTCTTTCATCTATCTTGCTCCAGCCTACCCTTGTTCATCAGTCTTGATTCCGTGCACCTGTTACTTCCCTTTATAAGCCCAGCCTCTAGCACCAGACCTTTGCTGGTTATTGTGCCTCAAGCCTGTAGCAAGCTTCCTCTCTGCTCCTCCACGACGACTGCTATTTACCTTTGTTGCCGACCCGGACCGTTTGACCTCGCTGAACTGCCGCCTGCATTGACCCTTTGCCTTCCACCGACCACGCCTCTGTCTACTCCTGCTGTTACCTCGCTGCCATCTCTACTGCCGACCCGGACTGATCGACTACGCTACCTGTCTCCTGCTTCTGTGGGCCTTTGCCACTGGACTCCAACCACCAGCCGGCTGTCCTCTGACTCAGGTGAGCCAAGGACCGTTACAGAATAACCAGCCCTACCATGGAGTCCGTAATGGCCACTCTGCGCAAGCAGGTTACCGAACTGCAGGAATTCGGTACTACGTACCAGGAGGAATTTGCCCAGCTCAAGGCGTTGTCCGAAGCCAACAGGCGGAGATTATTGAACTTCAGAGGCAACTCCTGGGCGTCCGCAGCACGGCCGCAGATACTCGCATGCCACTTCCATCAAAATTCGGCGGCGACAGGCGCCAGTATCGGGGTTTCTAAACCAATGCCGCATCTATTTTCAGATGTACCCGGGCCCCTTCATTACCGAGAGAAAGAAGGTGCTATTCATGGTTAATCTCCTGACGGATGAAGCACTAGCATGGGCATCACCATACGTGGAGACTAACAGTCAGCTCCTGGGCGACTTAAACAACTTTATTGCCGCCATGAGCCAAGTCTTCGATGACCCCAACCGCTGTGCAACAGCTGAGGCGCGACTACATAGTTTACGGCAAGGGAGACGCTCCGTTGCTGAATACACCGCCCGAATTTCGCCGCTGGGTCACGGACACCACCTGGAACCTAGCTGCACAGAGGAGCCAGTTCCGGCGAGGCCTGTCAGAATTAATAAAGATGAACTTCGCCAGAGTTGAGGCCCCGGACAGTCTGGATGACTTCATTCAGTTATGCATCCGGATAGACCAAAGGCTGTCTGAGAGAAAGAAAGAACGACTCTGGTCCTTGGACCACAGGCCCCTTACTCCTTCTCCTCTACCGCCTGCGCGACCTCCAGCCAGCAACTGAACCTATGCAGGTCGGCGCACTACGCAGGTCTCTATCCACAGCTGAGAAGGAGAGACGGCTGGCCGAAAACCTCTGCCTCTACTGTGGGGAGCCGGGTCATTTTGCCATTAGATGTCCCAATAAGATCCGAAAGACTATTGCCGTCACAGAGCTAAAGGAGCAACCACTGACTCCAGCCCCACCAGCAGCCCTTGAAAATAACAACACGGCAGCTCATGGATCCCATTTCATCATCCCCATCCTCATCGACATTGAGGGGCAACAACTCTCCTGTTCAGCGATGTTAGACTCCGGGGCAGGAGGCAACTTCATGGATCTAACCTTCGCTCGTGAACAGAATATTCCATTGACAGTCAAGGCAGCTCCCGTTGACCTGGAAACCGTTGGCGGATCCCGCTCTCCTCAGGGCCGGCTACTCACGAGACCATTGAACTACAGCTCCTCATAGAACCCAATCACTGTGAAAAGATCCACTTCTCTCTGATCACTTCTCCAAAGTTCCCGGTGATCCTGGGCATTCCATGGTTGGCCACCCACAACCCCTCGGTGGATTGGGAAACCCGCTGCTTACGGTTTCCGTCCGCGTTCTGTTCGCTCAATTGCTCCCACAAAGCCGTCCTTCCATCCGAAGACACGACTATCTCTGAAGTATCCGTCAGGAATCTACTACCCCCTCAATATCGTGAGTTCCAAGATGTCTGCGACAAGAAAACGCAGACAAGCTGCCGCCACACCGACCCTACGACTGCCCAATAGAACTGTTGCCCGGGGCCGAAATACCCTTTGGCAGTATCTATTCCCTCTCAGAGCCTGAACTCAAGGCTCTGAAAGAATACCTGGACGAGGACCTAAAGAAAGGGTTCATCCGGCCCTCTACCTCCCCAGCAGGAGCCCCCTTTTTCTTTGTGGAGAAAAAAGACTCATCCTTGCGTCCCTGCATTGACTACAGGAAGCTAAGCGATATAACCGTTAAGAACCGGTACCCGCTCCGCTGATTTCTGAACTCCTCGAGAGACTCCGGGTAGCGAAAATCTTCACCAAACTTGACCTTCGAGGGGCCTACAACCTTGTCCGAATCCGCCCTGGGGACGAATGGAAGACCGCCTTCCGGACACGTTATGGTCACTTCGAGTACCTGGTCATGCCTTTCGGACTTTGTAATGCTCCCGCCACCTTCCAGCACTTCATTAATGATGTCCTCAGGGACATGCTGGATTTGTTTGTAGTCGTTTACCTGGGCGACATCTTGATCTTCTCAGAAGACCTCGAACAGCACCGCGAACATGTCCGCAGGGTATTGCAGAGACTCCGCCAGAACTCTCTCTATATCAAACTCGAGAAATGTGAGTTTGAGCGAACCACCACTCAGTTCCTCGGGTACATCATCTCCCCAGAGGGCCTAAGTATGGACCCAGGGAAGGTCCAAGCCGTGTTGGACTGGCCCATTCCAAGAAACGTGAAGGAGGTACAAAGATTTATTGGCTTCGCCAACTTCTATCGGAAGTTTATCCGGGACTTCTCCAAGGTCATTGCACCGATCACCCAACTCACCAAAAGGCAGTCCCCTTCTCCTGGACACCCGAGGCCCAGGAGGCCTTCACGAAAGTGAAACTCCTCTTCACTTCTGCTCCAATCCTAGTCCACCGAACCCCGAGTTGCCTTTTACTATCGAAGTGGATGCATCTGACTCCGCGGTAGGGGCAGTTCTGTCTAGCGGACAGGGAGAAGATGCTACTACACCCGTGTGCATATTTCTCTCGCCAGATGTCCCCCTCCGAGAAGAACTACGACATCGGGAACAAAGAACTATTAGCGATCAAGGAAGCCTTCTCAGTGGAGACACCTGCTAGAGGAGCTGCCAACCCCATAATCGTACTAACTGACCACAAAAACCTCGAGTTCATCCGCAGCGCTAAGAGACTCACAGCCAGACAGGCCAGATGGAGCCTATTCTTTTCCCGCTTCAACTTTCTCATCACCTATCGCCCCGGATCAAAAAACGGCAAGGCTGACGCCCTCTCTAGAATGTTTTGGAGCCCTCACAGAGTAATAAGGGCCAATACAACATCCTATCCGAGAAAAGTGTTGTGGGGGCCACCTACTCTAAAGAACTCCTAGTCACAATCAAAGAAGGATACGAAAATGACCCCTTCCTCGCCCACCCCACAAGGAATGTCAGCCTCACGTTTAAAAATGGTCATTGGTTTCATCAGGACCTACAACTTTATGTACCAGAAATTGCACGACTCGAAGTGCTCAAACTTAACCATGACTCCAAGCTGGCCGGCCATCTGGGCACAAGAAAGACCCAGGAGCTTCTCTCCCGCTCCTTCTGGTGGCCAACATACAGGGAGGACACCAAGAAGTACATCTCCTCGTGCACGGTCTGTGCCCGCAATAAGACTCCTCGTTCCTCTCCCGTGGGTCTGTTACAACCCCTCCCAATTCCCTCCCGCCCCTGGGGCTCGATCTCCATGGACTTTGTGGTAGACCTTCCTCCTTCAAAGGGATGAACACCATTCTGGTCGTGGTCGACCGCCTCACCAAAATGGCCCATTTCATCCCCTACAAGGGCCTACCCACGGCCAAACAGACGGCTGATCTTGTCCTCAAAGAGGTCTTCAGGCTGCATGGGATTCCGGACGACGTGGTCTCAGACCGAGGCGTACAATTTACCTCCAAGTTCTGGAAGGACTTCTGCCTGGCGCTCGGGGTTAAAGTGAACCTTTCCTCCGCTTTCCACCCTCAGTCAAGCGGGCAGACGGAGAGAACTAACCAGACCTTAGAGCAGTACCTACGCTGTTTCAGCTCCCACCTGCAGGATGACTGGCTTGACCATCTCTCCACAGCCGAGTTCGCCTACAACAATGCTGAGCACAGCTCAACCAAGCACAGCCCTTTCTTTGCTAACACAGGCTCGCACCCCGTGTTCATTCCCCACCTGCCCGTCGCCTCCACCCTCCCAGCAGTGGCCGGCGCCTAACAACCCTACAGGAGGCACAAAAGGACATAATGGACAACCTCCAGCTCGCCCAGAGGCGCTTTAAACAGGGAGCAGACAGGCGCCGCAAACCCACCCGGGCTTCCATGTAGGAGACAAGGTATGGCTGTCCACCAGGAACCTCAGACTGAAGGTCCCCTCCAAAAGTTAGCCCCAAAATACATGGGTCCGTTCCAGGTCACCGCACAAATTAACGAGGTCACGTTCGGCTTGACCTTCCAGTTCCATTAGGGTGCACCCTGTCTTCCATTGCTCCCTCCTCAAGCCATACGTGGAGAATACCTTCACTGGCCGCCACTCGCCCCTCCACCACCCGTGAGGGTACAAGGTGAGGAAGAGTTCATTGTCGAGAAGATCCTCGACTCCAGGATCCACCGAGGAAAATTGCAATATCTAATTGGGTGGGAGGGCTACCCTCCCGAGGATAACTCCTGGGAGCCTGAAGAAACGTCCACGCCCCAGACTGGTAAAGAGTTTCACCAACAGCACCCGGTAAGCCTGCCCCCATGGTGCCCGGAGGTCACCTTGGAAGGGGAGTACTGTCGGGAATCGAACCTGTGACCAGTCATGTCCCAGGCGGTAGCTCTAGCCACTAGACTACCAGCCTTTCTGGACTTTTCCTCCTGCTGAACTCTTTCATCTATCTTGCTCCAGCCTACCCTTGTTCATCAGTCTTGATTCCGTGCACCTGTTACTTCCCTTTATAAGCCCAGCCTCTAGCACCAGACCTTTGCTGGTTATTGTGCCTCCAAGCCTGTAGCAAGCTTCCTCTCTGCTCCTCCACGACGACTGCTATTTACCTTTGTTGCCGACCCGGACCGTTTGACCTCGCTGAACTGCCGCCTGCATTGACCCTTTGCCTTCCACCGACCACGCCTCTGTCTACTCCTGCTGTTACCTCGCTGCCATCTCTACTGCCGACCCGGACTGATCGACTACGCTACCTGTCTCCTGCTTCTGTGGGCCTTTGCCACTGGACTCCAACCACCAGCCGGCTGTCCTCTGACTCAGGTGAGCCAAGGACCGTTACAATCGCTTTTGCCCAACATAATGAATTTGTCATCCAACTCCTTGAGTTTATTCTGGGCCACAATGTGTTCACCTTTGATCGTCGCCTCTTCCACCAGCTCAGAGGCGTTGCGATGGGGAGTCCGTGTGCCCCATCGTACGCAAATTTATATCTGGGCTGGTGGGAGAGGGAAACTGTGTTTTCTGATGACGATCAGTGGTGGACTTCACATATCACATTGTGGCTCAGATTTATCGATGACATTCTCATTTTTTGGTCAGGTACGGCTGATGAATTTGGATGCTTTGTGCGAGCCCTCAATATCAACAAATACGGACTCTTCTTTACATCTGAGATCCATTTTGAGAGTATCAATTTCTTGGATTTGACCATTTGCAGGGATGGCACTGGACAGGTGCACACCAGTCTTCATCGTAAAATTACGGCCACCAATTCCCTTCTTCATTGGGACAGTTGTCATCCTGTCCCTCTGAAGAGGGGGATTCCTCGTGGCCAATATTTACGGGTCCGTCGCAACTGCTCAAATCTTTCCGATTTCCATCTTAAAGCTGGTGAATTGAGGCAGAGATTTACTAAACGGGGTTATCCTTCCCCTGTTCTAGCATCTGCCTACCAACATTCATTGGCAGCAACTAGGGAATCATTACTTAATCCCAGACCTAAGCAGGAAGGTGACGGTCTAATACGTCTCATTGCCACCTACGATGGAGCAAATCCACAGGTACTGAATATCTTAAGGAGGCATTGGAACATCTTGCGCATGGATCCAGACATTGCAGACTGCATTAGTGAAAGGCCCTCTGTGACCTATCGCAGGGGGGGCAGCCTCGGTGATCGTCTGGTCCATAGTTTGTTCCAAACCCCGGCCCCCCAGACCTGGCTTACTAATCGCAGCCTGGGCACATTCCGATGTAGGGGCTGCATTGCATGTTCATCCATCCAAACGGGTGACACCTTTGTCAGCACTAAGACATCCAAATGTTACAAAATCAGATGCTTTGTTAACTGCAGAACATCTGGGGTCATCTATCTAGCCACATGTGTTTGCGGCATGCAATACGTGGGGAAGACCATCAGGGAATTCCGCCGCAGAATTGGCGAGCACCTTGGTGACATACGCAAAAATGAAGACACACCAATAGCCAGACATGTTAATCTGCTTCATCCACAACAAACACCTGTTATCAGGTTCCAAGGGATTGATGTGGTGTGCCCACCACCAAGGGGCGGCGACATTGACACTATACTCCTGCGTAAGGAAGCCCAATGGACGTTCAGATTGGGCACTGTCAAACCTGATGGCCTCAATGAACGGATTTCCTACGTTTGTTTTATTGACTAAAGTCGGGGTGAACTTAATATATGCGTTTTGCATATTTTATTGTCCCCATCATAATCCGTCTCATATCACATTCTTGCTATATACCCTTAGTCTCTGCTTTGTACAATCCTTATCATTGGTGTTTAGCGGCGGATAGTTTTACTAACCCCGCCCGCTGCCTCCTTGTTCTTTAAGCTCTGCCCATTATATCCCTTTTACCTATTTGATCTGGGTTGGCCGCGTATTTCTCGTCATGTGGATGGTGGGCGAATTGCTTGTTTGCATTCGCATACTCCGCCTTCCAGTGACGTTGCACGCTGGCCCCTCCCGTTCCCTCCCTGGGAGGAGTTGGTTGCTATTTAATCCAGAGCTTGGCGCGGCCGCGTCACGGCCATCATAGCGCCGGCAGGTGCCGCCACGAATACTTAGCGTGGCAGTGCCTTAGGCAGGTCTTCTTGTCACCATCCTTTATCCCTCTTGCTCCTGATGATGTGTCACCATTGACACAAGAAACGCGTCGAGCCAGCATATATGAGGGGTATTTTCTTTAGTACCTGCTACCGCACTGACAGCTGCATGCTGTCTTCCTGGGACTACAGCTGGGTCCCTGGCTATATGCGGTCTTGCTAATCAGCAATCCTGCTGTCCGGCAGCCTACATGTCTGTTCAGACTGGCCGGTTTTTTTCTTAACAAACTTTTTTTGTTATCCCCAAACCTAGTGTTGTGGCGTGGGAATTCTCATTGCTCAGGTCCATCATTTTGTACTATGAGCATGTTTCTCACCCCACAATTCATGTAATCCTACCCACAGGTGTTATTCTTTAATCTTACACACACCATTAAAGGTTAAGTTTTAGCGTCTTTTTTCTGTTTTGTTTACCTGTTTTAGTAACTACATGCATTCCCCATGTAATAACAATTCTGAAGTATCTATTATTATGGCTTTGTGTTGTCCCATTCCTCTGTTATTTCTTCAAAAAGTTTATGAATGAATTGCCAGATACACCGAATACTGGTAACACCCAGCAGTACCCTTATATCAGAATGCTGGCAGTTTATTTGAAAACTTTTAGCAGGAATAATAAAAGAATGGCATAACAGAGAATCATAAGAATAGATGCCCAGAATTGTTATTACATGGGGCTGCAAGTAATTACTAAAGCAGACATGTCAGGAGAGGTGACAGCTCCTCTTTAACTAAGATTAAAATGACTAAGGGGACATTTATTGAACAGGAACTGTCACCACAAGATGCAGTGCAATCTGTAGGCAGCATGTTATAGAGCAGTAGAAGCCTAGCAGATTGATGTAGTTTTATAGAAAACGATTCAGCAAAATGTGTAATTTCAAACGTTTAAGTCTCTGCTCTTTCTAAGCTCATTTGTACACCGGGACCATCCTATAGTGATTGATAGACTCCCCTGTGTTGATTTAAATACAGAGATAGCTATCAGTCACTGACAGTTTAACATGGGGAGGTCTTAAGTTCAGTAAGAGCAGAGGTTTAAATTAGAGATGAGCAAATCTATTCGCAGATTCGTAGATTCTGAATGAATGTCAGATTTTTTAGGCACCAAATTGAACCGGATTCTCTTCGGTTCAATTTGGACAAATCGGCGCCTAGCACATAAGCAATCAATAGTGTTCTGTCACCACCATGTAGGAGGTAATGTTAGTCAGTTGCGTCCAAGCAATAACCACAGTTTGAGGCGGCAACGATAAAAGTAGATACAGTTACACATGACGCTGTGTCAAACCAACGGTACAGGTGAGGGAGAATTTTTAAATTTTTTAAAAAAATTATGAAATGAGATAGGAGCTTTTCATTTAATCAATTTAAAACTTGGTTTAAACTTTGTGAGTTAAAGGGCTTCTGTCACCCCCCTTAACCCATTTTTCACTAGCTGACATTAGCTATTTGCTAATGTCAGCTGAGTTGAAATATATATTTTTTACCTTATCTGAAGCTGGCAATTCTGTTAAAAAGGCACTTTTATAATATTCAAATCATCTTCGCTACCAGCAAGTTGGGCGTATACTTGCTGGTAGCCACCGCATCTAGATGAGTTATGCACGCCCCCTTCCTCGTTTGATAGACAGGGCCAGCGCTTTCTCCTCCTCGCACTGGCCCTGTCTGAAGATGAAATCCCGCGCCTGCGCCGTACCGCTCAGTAGTCGGCGCAGGCGCTCTGATGAAGGACGCGAGCTTTGCCGCTCCGTCCTCAGTGCGCCTGCGCCGATTACGTCACCGCTACACCCGGAAGGGAAGCGGGTGTAGCGGTGACGTAATCGGCGCATGCGCACTGAGGACGGAGCGGCAAAGCTCGTCCTCACTCAGAGCGCCTGCGCCGACTACTGAGCGGTACGGCGCAGGCGCGGGATTTCATCTTCAGGCAGGGCCAGTGCGAGGAGGAGAAAGCACTGGCCCTGTCTATCAAACGAGGAAGGGGGCGTGCATAACTCATCTAGATGCGGCGGCTACCAGCAAGTATACGCCCAACTTGCTGGTAGCGAAGATGATTTGAATATTATAAAAGTGCCTTTTTAACAGAATTGCCAGCTTCAGATAAGGTAAAAAATATATATTTCAACTCAGCTGACATTAGCAAATAGCTAATGTCAGCTAGTGAAAAATGGGTTAAGGGGGGTGACAGAAGCCCTTTAATTAATGACCATATAAAAGTTTTGCCATGGCATTATATTCATAAAATCATTTTTTTCAGTAGCATTTTATTAGGATGCTATTAATTATCAAAACATACAGAAGCATTGACCCCAGTTTACAATACAGAAAAGAATGGGGCTCTGCATATAATCTGAGGTCTGCATTCATTTAGGGTCTGTATTTAATTAAGGAGTGTAGTCTGGGTCCATATTTTTCTGGGATCTGGTGTCTAATTATTTTTGGGGATTCATTTTGAGGTCTGATCTGGGTCCGTATTTATTTTGGTGAACTTCTTTATTCTATACAGTATTCATTATTAGTGATAAGCGCAAAGACCAATTTTCGATTTTGCTATATTTGACGAATAATTCGCATCATATTCGTCATATATTTTCAATTTTGCAATATTATTTCGCATTTAATATCATGACATGCGATTAATTTTTCAGGTTATATTCGCGTTCGCATCTTTTCGTTATTAATATGTTTAAACAGCTTTACATGTATTGAAAGCTTGAAATGGCAGGAGTAATTTGTGCGAATGGAAAGGTGCGAGAAAGACATATAAGAATTTTACAATACATGCAGCGTACTGGAGTCTAGCACAACCTGTTAACACTTGGTAGGAAAGGGAATACAAACCGTGAATAGATTAATGCGAATATTCAAGTGACGAACATTCGCAGGACAGTTTATACCTATTAAGTCTTTACTCAGGAATAGTGACAGGAATAGTGGAAATTATTATAGAAAGCAATTAAGGTTGGGGGAATTATGTCTGAATCTTTTATTTTCAATACAGTTTCCCTATCACTATCCATCTTAAGAGCGAATATTCGTTATTGCTAATATGGGGTCATGTATTCAACATATTCGCAAAATCTTAAAATCACGATATTCGAGATTCAAATTCGCTTTGCGAATATTCGTGCTCAGCACTATTCATTATGGGTGATACAGTATATACAGAGATCTGTCTTAATTCTGGTGTCTATATTTATTTAAGAGTGTATTTATTTGATGCTCTCGAGTCTGTATTTATTTTAAGGTCTGATATAATTTTTATTTATTTAGGGCCTTACGAGTCTGTATTTGTTGTGCAGTCTGCATTTACTATACATGCTAGTCTAATGTCTAGTTTTATTTCAGTGTCAGGGCCTTTTGGTATTTTGGTGGTCTGCATTTATTTTGAGGACTATATTTTTTTATCTGTTTACTCTGGGGGTTGAATGGAGGTCTTTATTAATTAAACTTAGAACCTGATATCACCAATAGTGTTGAGCGAATAGAAGTATCTGAAGTGGAGTTCAACACGAATTTCAGGGAAAATTCGATTTGCCACGAAGCCAAATTTCCTCATACTTCATGGTAACAAATCAATTTAGTGTGCATTGGCGTCAAAAAAAGCCAAAACACACTCACCTCATCCAATTCAGCGTGAAGAGGTCACCGTGGCCATCTTGATTGAAGATCCCATACGAAATTCAATGCACGGTGACATATGACTAGTGTTGAGCGAACAGTTCGAGCATCGTTCGGGTTCGTACCGAATTTTGGGGTGTCCGTGACACGGACCCTAACCCGGACATTTTCAAAAAAAGTTCGGGTTCGGGTCCGGTGTTCGTCGATTTCTTCCCGCTTTCTGAAGGGCTGCACAGCAGCCAATCAGCTAGCGTTTTACTTCTTGCCCTAAGAGCCCATCACAGCCATGCCTACTAATGGCATGGCTGTGATTGGCCAAGTGCAGCATGTGACCCAGCCTCTATTTAAGCTGGAGTCACGTAGCGCCGCACGTCACACTGCTCTGACTAGTGTAGGGAGAGGATGCAGCTTCTGTGAGGGCGAGATAGGCAGGGATAAAGAAGTGATTGAATGATCTACCTTTCTACACCTGTGCATCAGAACAACTCAGCTGAGCTGTTCACTGAAAGTCACTATTTTGTTGAGACTGGCCAGAGCGATTTTTACTGGCACATGTAACTGAGCTGACCGGCGGTGGCCATTTTGGGACTTGTGGTGCGCCAGCACTTGCTGCCACAGAGTGTAAACCAAAGCTCCAAAGAAGTTAAAAATCTACACCTGTGAATCAGAACAACAGCGATTCAGCTGCTCAGTCAAAGTCAATTTTTTTCTGGCTGGGCAGACTGTTTTCTGGCACATGTTACTGGGCTGATAGGCGGCGGCCATTTTGGGACTTATGGTGCTACAGCAAAAGCTGCCACAACGTCCATTAATCTCATGTAATAGTCGATTTTTTCATAGATATACTACATCAGGGGTTTGGCTGTGCTTGTGTCACCCATACTAACTGCAAAGATATTTAATATATCAGTGGTGAAACTGAAAGTAACCCACTTGGATAGCAAATCCCATGAATGTGCTGTTCCAGCTAGGCTAGCCAGTGCCACTACAGCCGAGTCCAATACTGTCAGCCAGAAATATTTTTTTTTTTATGTGCCAGAAATATAAATTAGAAAAAGCTTTCACAGTAATAATAAAATTATTCTGGTGTTAGACCAGAAGAAGCACCCCTGTTGTAATTAATACTGTAAAAAGGCTTAGGCAATATTTCTCCCAGTGTGGGAAATTTATCTAGCAAAACTAGCATTTTAACAATTCCGGTGTTCTGAAATACCAGCAGTCCTCTTGTAATTAATACCGCCAAAAGGCATTATATCGTCCAGTGTTGTAATTTTGGTGAAAAAAAGGCCAATTTAATCAATCTGGTGTTTGTTAGACCACAAACACTAGGCCTCACGTTTTCACTCCTGTAAAAAGGAATTATATCTCCCCGTGTGGGAAACTATGTACCAAAACTAGCATTTTAAAAATTCAGATGTCCAATTTGCAGCAGTTTTCTTGTAAATAATACCGCCAAAATGCATTATATTGTCCAGTGTTGTAATTTTGGTGAAAAAAAGGCCAATTTAATCAATCTAGTGTTTGTTAGACCAGTCCAGAAACACTAGGCCTCACGTTTTTACTCCTGTAAAAAGGAATTATATCTCCCCGTGTGGGAATCTATGTACCAAAACTAGCATTTTAAAAAATTATGATGTCAAATTTGCAGCAGTTTTCTTGTAATTAATACAGCCAAAAAGCATTATTGTCCAGTGTTGTAATTTCGGTGAAAAAAAGGCCAATTTAATCAATCTGGTGTTTGGTAGACCAAAAACATTAGGCCTCACGTTTTTACTCCTGTAAAAAGGAATTATATCTCCCCGTGTGGGAATCTATGTACCCAAACTAGCATTTTAAAACTTCAGATGTCCTATTTGCAGCAGTTTTCTTGTAAATAATACCGCCAAAAGGCATTATTGTCTAGTGTTGTAATTTTGGTGAAAAAAAGGCCAATTTAATCAATCTGGTGTTTGGTAGACCAAAAACACTAGGCCTCACGTTTTTACTCCTGTAAAAAGGAATTATATCTCCCCGTGTGGGAATCTATGTACCCAAACTAGCATTTTAAAACTTCAGATGTCCTATTTGCAGCAGTATTCTCGTAAATAATACCGCCAAAAGGCATTATTGTCTAGTGTTGTAATTTTGGTGAAAAAAAGGCCAATTTAATCAATCTGGTGTTTGGTAGACCAAAAACACTAGGCCTCACGTTTTTACTCCTGTAAAAAGGAATTATATCTCCCCGTGTGGGAATCTATGTACCAAAACTAGCATATTAAAAATTCTGGTGTCCACTTTGCAGCAGTTTTCTTGTAAATAATACCGCCAAAAGGCATTATTGTCCAGTGTTGTAATTTTGGTGAAAAAAAGGCCAATTTAATCAATCTGGTGTTTGGTAGACCAAAAAAACTAGGCCTCACGTTTTCACTCCTGTAAAAAGGAATTATATTTCCCCGTGTGGGAATCTATGTACCAAAACTAGCATTATAAAAATTCTGGTGTCCAATTAGCAGCAGTGTTCTTGTAATTAATACCGGAAAAAGGAATTATATCTTCCAGTGTGGGAATTTATGTACACAAACTAGCATTATAAAAATTCTGGTGTCCAATTAGCAGCAGTGTTCTTGTAATTAATACCGCCAAAAGGCATTATTGTCCAGGGTTGTAATTTTGGTGAAAAAAAGGCCAATTTAATCAATCTGGTGTTTGGTAGACCAAAAACACTAGGCCTCACGTTTTTACTCCTGTAAAAAGGAATTATATCTCTCCGTGTGGGAAACTATGTACCCAAACTAGCATTTTAAGACTTCAGATGTCCTATTTGCAGCAGTATTCTTGTAAATAATACCGCCAAAAGGCATTATTGTCCAGTGTTGTAATTTTGGTGAAAAAAAGGCCAATTTAATCAATCTGGTGTTTGTTAGACCAGAAACACTAGGCCTCACGTTTTCACTCCTCTAAAAAGGAATTATATCTCCCCGTGTGGGAATCTATGTACCAAAACTAGCATTTTAAAAATTCTGGTGTCCAATTTGCAGCAGTTTTCTTGTAATTAATACCGGAAAAAGGAATTATATCTTCCAGTGTTGGAATTTTGGGGCTAAAAAATAATATATTTTATTGTGGTGCGAGTTGAATCGCAACAATGAGGAAACATTCTATTAAGGGACGAGGACGCGGTCGTGTTGGTGTCCGTGGAGCCTCTGTTGCTGGCAGAGGACGTGGCCATTCGGCCTCAGGCGCACAAAGTAGTGAACCAACTCCATCAAGTAGCCGGCAGAATTTACAGCGATATTTGGTGGGGCCCAATGCCATTATGAGGATGGTAAGGCCTGAGCAGGTACAGGCATTAGAGTCGATTGGGTGGCCGACAGTGCTTCCAGCACGTTCACCACATTGTCTTCCGCCCAGTCTTCTGCGGAAAGCACACATGTGGCACCTGAAAACCAAGCCCATCAGTCTGTCACATCACCCCCATGCATATCAGGGAAACTGGCTGAGCCTCAAGTTATGCAGCAGTCTCTTATTCTGTTTGAAGACTCTGCTCCCACGGTTTTCCAGGGGCGTCCACCTAGCCCTTCCCCAGCGGTGGAAGACATTCCATGCACTGACGCACAACCACTTATGTATCCAGATGATGAGGACATGGGAATACCACCACAGCAGAGTGACGAGTCTCTGATGATGACGAAACACAGGTGCCCACTGCCGCGTCTTATTGCAGTGTGCAGACTGAACAGGAGGAGGTCAGGGAGGAAGACTGGGTGGAAGACGATGCAGAGGACGATGAGGTCTTAGACCCCACATGGACTGAAGGTCGTGCCGCTGACTTAAATAGTTCAGAGGAAGAGGCAGTGGTGAGACCGAGACAACAGCGAAGCCAAAGAGGGAGCAGGGGGCAAAAGCAGAACAGCCGCCGTCCAGAGAGTTTGCCTGCTATTGGCCAGTGCCAACAGGGACCCAGCACCCCAAAGGCATCTTCAAGGAGTTCCCTGGCATGGCACTTCTTCAACAATGTGCTAGGGACAAGACCAGAGTGGTTTGCACGCTGTGCAATCAGACCCTGAGGCGAGGCATTAACGTTCTTAACCTGAGCACCACCTGCATGATCAGGCATCTACATGCAAAGCATGAACTGCAGTGGAGTACACACCTTAAAAACAAGGAACCCGCTCAGGCTCCCCCTGCTCCCTCTAGCGCTGCTGCCTCGGCTTCCGCCTCGAGAGGAATGTTGCCACCTGCCGAGCAGCAAACAGAGGATGTGCCACCGACACCACCACCACCACCGCCACCGTCACCTTGCGTCTCCACTATTTCACACAGCAGCGTTCAGCTCTCCATCTCTCAAACCTTTGAGAGGAAGCGCAAATTCCCACCTAGTCACCCTCGAGCCCTTGGCCTGAATGCCAGCATTTCTAAACTACTTTGAAACTACTAAACTACTACTAAACTACTTTGAAATGCTGTCATTCCGGCTGGTGGACACAGACAGCTTCAAACAGCTGATGGCCATGGCTGTCCCCCAGTATGTGGTTCCCAGCCGCCACTACTTCTCCAAGACAGCCGTGCCTTCCCTGCACATGCAAGTGTCCAATAAAATCAAGTGTGCACTGCGCAACGCCATTTGTGGCAAGGTCCACCTAACCACAGATACGTGGACCAGTAAGCACGGCCAGGGACGCTATATCTCCCTAACTGCACACTGGGTAAATGTAGTGGCGGCTGGGCACCAGGCGGAGAGTTCCTTGGCGCACGTCCTTCCGCCGCCAAGGATCACAGGGCATCATTCTTTGCCTCCTGTAGCCTCCTCCTCCTACTCGGCTTCCTCCTCCTCCTCCTCTGCTTCCACCAGCTCATCCAGTCAGCCACACACCTTCACCACCAACTTCAGCACAGCCCGGGGTAAACGTCAGCAGGCCATTCTGAAACTCATATGTTTGGGGGACAGGCCCCACACCGCGCAGGAGTTGTGGCGGGGTATTGAACAACTGACCGACCAGTGGTTGCTGCCGGTGGGCCTCAAGCCCGGCCTAGTGGTGTGCGATAATGGGCGAAATCTCGTGGCAGCTCTGGGACTAGCCGGTTTGACGCACATCCCTTGCCTGGCGCATGTGCTGAATTTGGTGGTGCAAAAGTTCATTCACAACTACCCAGACATGTCAGAGCTGCTGCATAAAGTGCGGGCCGTCTGTGCGCGCTTCCGGCGTTCACATCCTGCCGCTGCTCGACTGTCAGCGCTACAGCGGAACTTCGGCCTTCCCGCTCACCGCCTAATATGCGACATGCCCACCCGGTGGAACTCCACCTTGCACATGCTGGAGAGACTGTGCGAGCAGCAGCAGGCCATAGTGGACTTTCAGCTGCAGCACGCACGGGTCAGTCGCACTGCGGAACAGCACCACTTCACCACCAATGATTGGGCCTCCATGCGAGACCTGTGTGCCCTGTTGCGCTGTTTCGAGTACGCCACCAACATGGCCAGTGGCGATGCCACTGTTATCAGCGTGACAATACCAATTCTATGTCTCCTAGAGAAAACGCTTAGGGCGATGATGGAAGAGGAGGTGGGCCAGGGCCAGAAGGAGGAGGAGGAGGATGATGGGCCAGTCTGTTAGAAGTGGCTCAGTGGGAGGTTTTTTGCAACAGCAGAGGGCAGGTACAAATGTGGCCAGCCAGGGACCACTACTGGAGGACGAGGAGGATGAGGAGGAGGTGGAGGAGGATGAGGAGGAAGCAGGTTCACAGCGGGGTGGCACCCAGCACAGCGCAGGCACATCCCTGGTGCGTGGCTGGGGGGATACAGAGGATGATGACGATACGCCTCCCACAGAGGACAGCTTGTCCTTACCTCTGGGGAGCCTGGCACACATGAGCGATTACATGCTGCAGTGCCTGCGCAACGACAGCAGAGTTGCCCACATTTTAACGTGTGCTGACTACTGGGTGGCCACCCTGCTGGATCCACGGTACAAAGACAATGTGCCCACTTTACTTCCTGCACTGGAGCGTGATAGGAAGATGCGCGAGTACAAGCGCACACTGGTAGACGCGCTCCTAAGAGCATTCCCAACTGTCACAGGGGAACAGGTGGAAGGCCAAGGCCAAGGCAGAGGAGGAGCTAGAGGTCGCCCACGCAGCAGTGTCACGGCCAGCTCCTCTGAGGGCAGGGTTAGCATGGCAGAAATGTGGAAAAGATTTGTCTCCACGCCACAGCTAACTGCCCCACCACCTGATACGGAACGTGTTAGCAGGAGGCAACATTTCAATAACATGGTTGAACAGTACGTCTGCGCACAACTCCACGTACTGACGGATGGTTCGGCCCCATTCAACTTCTGGGTTTCCAAATTGTCCACGTGGCCAGAATTAGCATGTTATGCCTTGGAGGTGCTGGCCTGCCCGGCGGCCAGCGTTTTATCTGAACGTGTATTCAGCACGGCAGCGGGCGTCATTACTGACAAACGCAGCCGCCTGTCCGCAGCCAACGTGGACAAGCTGACGTTTATAAAAATGAACCAGGCATGGATCCCACAAGACCTGACCCTCCCTTGTGCAGAGTAGTCCTTAATAACTGCCTTAAACCATGTTGTCTTGTACTCCTGGCCACTTCTTCATTGAAAAATCAATTTTTGAAATTAAGTAGGATCTTGGGGTGCAACCCAGAGTTGAATGAACCTTCCCTCTGTCTGGGTGCCGGGGCCAAAGTACATGAAAGTGTCCTTCTCCTGTGCTGGGTGATATGAATGTTATACTTGTGCTGTCTGACATGTCTCCTTTGTGTGGGTGCAGGGGGCCAAAGTCACTGAAAGCGGCCTTCTCCTGTGGTGGGTGATCGAAATGCCTGATTCTCTGCTGTGGGACCTCTCTCCTCCGTGTGTCTGCAGGGGTCAAGGTCTCTAAAAGTGCCCTTCTCCTGTGTTGATTGATGTAAAACTGATGCTTGTGCTATCTGACCTGTCTCCTCTGTGTCGGTGCTAAGGCCTAAGTCACTGAAAGCGGCCTTCTCCTGTGCTGGCTGATATAAATGCCTGAATCTCTGCTGTGGGACCTCTCTCCTCCATGTGGCTGCAGGGGTCAAAGTCTCTAAAAGTGGCCTTCTCTTGTGCTGGGTGATGTGAAGCTGATGTTTGTGCCATCTGACATGGTTGCCGGGGTCCCATTAAATGGTGGCCTACTCCTGTGGTGGGTGATCTAAATGCATGATTCTCTGCTGTGAAAACCTCTCTCCTCCGTCTGGGTGCAGGGGTCAAAGTCTATCAAAGTGGCCTTCTCTTGTGCTGGGTGATGTGAAGCTGATGTTTGTGCCATCTGACATGGTTGCCGGGGTCCCATTAAATGGTGGCCTACTCCTGTGGTGGGTGATCTAAATGCCTGATTCTCTGCTGTGAAAACCTCTCTCCTCTGTCTGGATGCTGGTCCAAAATACATGAGAGTGGCCTTCTCCGGTGGGGGTTGATATGACGCATGATTCCTTGCTGTGGGACCTATCTCCTCTGTCTGGGTGCTGGTCCAAAATAAATGAGAGTGGCCTTCTACGGTGGGGGTTGATATGACGCATGATTCCTTGATGTCGGACCTCTCTCCTCTGTCTGGGTGCTGGTCCAAAATACATGAGAGTGGCCTTCTCCGGTGGTGGTTGATATGACGCATGATTCCTTGCTGTAGGACCTGTATCCTCTGTCTGGGTGCTGGGTCGAAATAAATGAGAGTGGCCTTCTCCGTTGGTGGTTGATATGACACATGATTCCTTGATGTGGGACCTCTCTCCTCTGTCTGGGTGCTGGTCCAAAATACATAAGAGTGGCCTTCTCCGGTGGTGGTTGATATGACGCATGATTCGTTGCTGTGGGACCTGTATCCTCTGTCTGGGTGCTGGGCCGAAATAAATGAGAGTGGCCTTCTCCGTTGTTGGTTGATATGAGGCATGATTCCTTGCTGTGGGACCTATCTCCTCTGTCTGGGTGCTGGTCCAAAATACATGAGTGGCCTTCTCCGGTGGTGGTTGATATGACGCATGATTCCTTGCTGTGGGACCTGTATCCTCTGTCTGGTGCCAATAAATACAATGAGAGTGGCCTTCTCCGGTGGTGGGGTTGATATGGACGCATGATTCCTTGCTGTAGGACCTGTATCCTCTGTCTGGGTGCTGGTCCGAAATAAATGAGAGTGGCCTTCTCCGGTGGTGGTTGATATGACGCATGATTCCTTGATGTGGACCTCTCCTCTGTCTGGGTGCTGGTCCAAAATACATGAGTGGCCTTCTCCGGTGGTGGTTGATATGACGCATGATTCCTTGCTGTGGACCTGTATCCTCTGTCTGGGTATGGTCCAGAAATAAATGAGAGTGGCCTTCTCCGGTGGGGGTTGATATGACGCATGATTCCTTGATGTGGACCTCTCTCCTCTGTCTGGGTGCTGGTCCAAAATACATGAGAGTGGCCTTCTCCGGTGGTGGTTGATATGACGCATGATTCCTTGCTGTAGGACCTGTATCCTCTGTCTGGGTGCTGGGTCCGAAATAACTGAGAGTGGCCTTCTCGGTGGGGTTGATATGACGCATGATTCCTTGATGTGGGACCTCTCTCCTCTGTCTGGGCTGGTCCAAAATACATGAGTGGCCTTCTCCGGTGGTGGTTGATATGACGCATGATTCCTTGCTGTGGGACCTGTATCCTCTGTCTGGGTGCTGGGCCGAAATAAATGAGTGGCCTTCTCCGTTGGTGGTTGATATGACGCATGATTCCTTGATGTGGGACCTCTCTCCTCTGTCTGGGTGCTGGTCCAAAATACATGAGTGGCCTTCTCCGGTGGTGGTTGATATGACGCATGATTCCTTGCTGTGGGACCTGTATCCTCTGTCTGGGTGCTGGGCCGAAATAAATGAGAGTGGCCTTCTCTGGTGGGGGTTGATATGACGCATGATTCCTTGATGTGGGACCTCTCTCCTCTGTCTGGGTGCTGGTCCAAAATACATGAGTGGCCTTCTCCGGTGGTGGTTGATATGACGCATGATTCCTTGCTGTGGGACCTGTATCCTCTGTCTGGGTGCTGGTCCAAAATAAATGAGAGTGGCCTTCTCTGGTGGGGGTTGATATGACGCATGATTCCTTGATGTGGGACCTCTCTCCTCTGTCTGGGTGCTGGTCCAAAATACATGAGTGGCCTTCTCCGGTGGTGGTTGATATGACGCATGATTCCTTGCTGTGGGACCTGTATCCTCTGTCTGGGTGCTGGTCCAAAATAAATGAGAGTGGCCTTCTCCGGTGGGGGTTGATATGACGCATGATTCCTTGATGTGGGACCTCTCTCCTCTGTCTGGGTGCTGGTCCAAAATACATGAGAGTGGCCTTCTCCGGTGGTGGTTGATATGACGCATGATTCCTTGCTGTGGGACCTGTATCCTCTGTCTGGGTGCTGGTCCAAAATAACTGAGAGTGGCCTTCTCCGGTGGGGGTTGATATGACGCATGATTCCTTGATGTGGGACCTCTGTCCTCTGTCTGGGTGCTGGTCCAAAATACATGAGTGGCCTTCTCCGGTGGTGGTTGATATGACGCATGATTCCTTGCTGTGGGACCTGTATCCTCTGTCTGGGTGCTGGGCCGAAATAAATGAGAGTGGCCTTCTCTGTTGGTGGTTGATATGACGCATGATTCCTTGATGTGGGACCTCTCTCCTCTGTCTGGGTGCTGGTCCAAAATACATGAGTGGCCTTCTCCGGTGGTGGTTGATATGACGCATGATTCCTTGCTGTGGGACCTGTATCCTCTGTCTGGGTGCTGGTCCAAAATACATGAGAGTGGCCTTCACCGGTGGTGGTTGATATGAAGCATGATTCCTTGCTGTGGGACCTGCATCCTCTGTCTGGGTGCTGGTCCCAAATAAATGAGAGTGGCCTTCTCCAGTGGTGGATGATATGACGCATGATTCCTTGCTGTGGGACCTCTCTCCAATTGATATTGGTTAATTTTTATTTATTTTATTTTATTTTAATTCATTTTCCTATCTACATTTGTTTGCAGGGGATTTACCTACATTTTGCTGCCTTTTGCAGCCCTCTAGCCCTTTCCGGGAGTCTTTTACAGGCTTTTTAGTGCCCAAAAGTTCGGGTCCCCATTGACTTCTATGGGGTTCGGGTTCGGGATGAAGTTCGGGTTGAGTTCGGATCACGAACCTGGACATTTTCCGGAAGTTCGGCCGAACCTCTCGAACCCGAACATCCAGGTGTTCGCTCATCTCTACATATGACATCACCACTCTGCCCAGCATGATTATGATCCTGTCATCACGCGCACCATGAGATTTCAATCGTGATCTTCAATCAAGATGTCCGCGGTGGCCTCTTCAAGCTCGAATGGATAAGATTAGTATTTTTTTTTAACTGATTAACCCCTGAAAGCCCTATTTTTTTTTTATCTCAGATGATGCGATCAGCGATGAACATGGCATCTGAGGGGTTCAATGATAAGGAGCGGCACAATCGCTGTTCTCCATCCTTGCATCCACTACTTACAAAGAGATGTAAGTTTTGTAAAGTTCTCTAGCCAACTGCTCACATATAAGAATTCTTACATTTTTAGCTCCTGCCATCATTGTGAAACAGAGATAAGACTACAGACAGCTCTTGAGCCTTTGAAGGTAAATAAACCACTAGACACCAGAAGCTTGATTCATGAGCCCATATACCAATTTGTGTCCATAGACCACCAGTGTTGTTCCCATTTGTCTTTTTTCCACCAATATAATGAAATCACTAATCATTTTGAATTGAGTTTTGGGAAAATTCCTTTTTAAGCGGTTGGTTGGTTTAACAAAATAACAATAATGATGAAATGATAATAGCCATAGCCTTCCACTGTAAAAATCAGATATCCATTATCAAAATGTCTGTTTTTGCTACCCATTTTGTTCACAACATTTGTATTGATTAAAATAAGATCCATTTAACATAAGGTGACTGGTTTATACACAGCATTTTTTTGGAAACAACAAGCAAGATGTTACATTCAGGTCTATAATTAAATTGATTTTTGGATCACTGTTTTCTTTTTTCAAACTATAAGATTGCCCTCGATTTCGCTTTTCCTCTGGAGTGTAGAATATATACTGTATATTTTCTATACACTTTTCTATATGAAAACCTCCAGAGAAAACATATGTTACAAATAAAAGTACAATCAAAAGTGCTTGAAAAGTACTTTGTAATAGAACCTCTGTTACAATTCCAATCCTGACTCTGAAGAGACCTAATTGGGGGAGGGGGCAGTATTTGTTACACACATGAACACAGGATAGTGCAAAGCTATCTATGTTAGTTTTCTAGTCATAAATAACCAATGGCCCTTCTCCTACAGTATGAGGATGTAAAATTGTTCTATTAACCCTCTTATGTTTTTTACATATGCAGGAACCCGCTTGTGATTTCACTAGAATTGTAATTTATTGTGCTACTTTTGGTTCTTGTGCATCTTCTTGTGCCTTTTATGTATTGAAGTTCCATGTGTCACTCAGGTGCCATAAGGGGCATATGTCAACTTTGTTAAGCACCACGTTTGACTCAGAAGCCAAAAGAGCGTCAGTGGTGACATGCTGTTATAGTGATCAATCACTTTGAATAATTGTATTCCTCCCCTCCCCTCTCATACACATGCATGATCTGCCAATTTTTCTCTCCGTGGGGAGAGTAGGATATGTCACTGCTATACGCTTGTGGTGGCTGCAAAGGATCTGGCATTTTAAAAACAACATGCCCAATTTATCTTTTCTCCAACATCCCCATACACATGTTCAACCAGCCCGCTAAAATTCCTTCATTCGACCAACATTCATTTAATTTATATGGTCACCTTTACTGTTGCCAGGAGGTTTAGTGTTACAGTTTGGCAATGAATGTTAGTTTATGCAAACTGTGAATAGCCACTAACATTAAAGGAAATGTGTCACCAAAAATTTTATCTGACATTTAAAATCAGAAAAATAAAAAAATTATGAACCATTAGTTGTCATGTATGTGTGCACATGGAGTTCTTACAGCCGTATGTACCTCTGTATGGCATTGTATTCTTATTATATATTTTATTTTCCTAGGGTATATTATTCCTGGGGGGAAAGGGATATTACCTCCATATCACAGTGTCTGATGGAGAAATTGGGAAGGTTGTAAACAAACAAAATTCACTTATGCACGAGCCCTTTTTTAGAGACAGATCTAATTACTGATTATGTAAGAAGCTTATAATGAATGCACTAAAATTAATAAATAGTCGTAAAAACATAAACAAATTGCCAAAGATATTTTGGCAGTCCAATAAATAAAAAGTTAGGACAGTTAAACCACAACACGCTCAATCACAGAAATGTGTCTGGACATTAAGGCTTTCAGGCTGGGTCATTATAAAGTTAATCCTTAAGTTTGCTGATCTTTCCTGGCTCTTTTTTGCCCCCCCCCCCAACATGTTACATTTCAGTTAAAGTTGCAGAATGACTGCCGTGTTTTACCAAATGCTCATCACTGTCCAATACCTTCCCAAATCCTAGTAAATAGTAAATATGTGCAGCTGCTATTAAAATTTTAGCAACGTTTTTGGTGTTATTGCGATTTTATCAAATTTCTTCTACTCTACCTGCTGTGTGTTTGTTGTGTTATTCTCCATAGGCTCTATGGGAACATCAAAAGTACCTGGAGGATTGCATGTACAAAATGACAAAATATGCAGTAGATGTCATTTACTGTATCTGCGGGTTAAAACACACACAAAAAACAAAACAGTGGGAAAGTGACCTTAGGCAACTGAGGATAAGGAAGAGTTCAAAGAGTTCATGGTTCTGCTACTGACAGTCAGGTATGGAAGTCTGACTATGAGTAACACTAAACAAATTCAATATACAGTTTTAATTTGCTTAATTTTTGCTTAATTTTTTTATACTTACCATTAGAGATTTTAAATAAATTAAATTCATCTCGAATTATCCAAACATTCAGATTCCAGCTTTTGCGATTTGATTTAGATGAATCTCTCAAAATAGGGTCTACCATTTTACAGGTCAGAAGACAGAAGAAGGAATCTGCCACCAAAAATGGATAATTTGTGGACCATGTTTTAATTTAAAAATAAAATCCAACAATGCAGTGTGCTATTAAAGGGAACCTGTCACTACAAAATTCAGTGCAATCTTCAGGCAGCATGATGGATATATAGTTTTGTAATTTATTAATTTAAACCTCTGCTCTTTTATGCATAGGAGTCATGTGGGTGGTGCCACTTAGTGATTGATAGCTAAATCTGCCTGAGCATACAGGGAAGGCTTTTAATCACCACCCACGTGACTCGATAAATAAAAAAAATTAATAAATGACACATTTAGGGTTCATGCACGCGGCCTTTGCCCAGCAGTGGCCATATTGCCGCCCGCAGACAGAGGGTCCGCAATATGCAGGCACCGGCCGTGTGCTCCCCGCTAACTTGAATGGTCTCCCATTCACTTGAATGGGTCTGCAATCCTGAGCTGCGGTGCGTAACAGAGGCATGGAACCACTACGGAGTGCTTTTGTAGTGTTTCTGTCCGTGCCTCCGCACCACAAAAAAATTGAACTATATGTTCTATCTTTTTACGGTGCGGACGGATCACGGGCCCACTGAAGTTGCTTGGGTCTCGATCCGTCCTGGACACCGCACGGATGTTGCCCGTGCATTGGGGACAGCGAATTGCGGTCCCCAATACAAGGAACGGCCGCACAACGGCCGTGTGTATGAGGCCTCAATTAAATCTTTTCTGCAAATCTAGGTGTTAATCTGCACAGACTCACTCTAGCCAATCAGTGCTGCCATTGTCAGAATTAGAGATGAGCGAATCAAAGTTGACAAAGTGGAATTTGATCTGAATTTGAGGAAAAATTTGATCCGCACCGAATCTGAATTTCCTCACGCTTCGTGATAACGAATAACATTTTTTTCCTAAAATGGCTGCTGCACATGTTAGGGCATGAAGAACTCTAGGAACGAGGGATCACCCACAATTAGTGTTGAGCGAGCATCAAAGAGCTTGTGTGCTCGGGTGCTCTGGCTGAACACATCGGGATGCTCGTGTGCTCTACCGAGCACCTGAGCACAATGTAAGTCAATGGGAGAACCCCAGGAACCCCCTGCTCGGAAGAGGAGAGGGTATCTGGTTCCCCAAAAAACTGCCCGCTTTTTCGAGTCTGAGTTTTCACGATTTTGAAAACTCAGATCCAGTTGGTATTTTCTAACCCCGAGACATTCCCATGGTGATGGTGACGCTTGAAGTTAGAATATACCATTGGATTGGAGAAAACTCAGATCCGATGGTATATTCTAACCCCAAGGCATTTCCATGGTGATGGGGACGCACCTCTGACAGGGCGCTGCCATCTGCGGCACCTGATTGGTAATTGCGCGGGCGGCAGCTCCATGTCAGAGGTCGGGTGCCGGGAATGTTTCTACACTGTTTGCATTGATGGGCAGTGGTGTTCCCTCACCCCCCTCCCCAGTATTAAAATCATTGGTGGGCAGTGCGCCCTCCCCCCCATCATCGGTGGCAGCAGCAGTTCCGATCAGAGTCCCAGCAGTGTAAGGCTGGGGCTCTGATCAGTTACCATGACAGCCAGGATGCTACTGAAGTCCTGGCTGCCATGGACAGTTAGTCAGCAGCATTATACTTACATGCGCTTTGGCCGCCGGCGCTCCTTCTTCTAGTAACTCACAGGTCTGTGCGGCGCATTGCTTATGTTTATAGCAATGCAGGGGGGGGGTGCACTGCCCACCAATGATTTTAATACTGGGGGGGGGGGGCAATCGCACTGCACACCAATGCAAACAGTGTAGAAACATTCCTGGCACCAGACCTCTGACAGGGAGCTGCCATCCACGCAATTAACGCCTCAGGTGCAACGGATGAAAAACAATTGAAAAATTGGCGGCATTGATTTGAAAAAAGAAAAAGAAATGCGGTTTTGATAGCAATGTAATGTGAATAGACTGTTCATTTATTTTAGGGGAGTTTTATGTGAAAAAAGTTTTTATGAGTAAAAAGGGTGGTGCAAGGGAAAAGGGTGTAATCATAGAAATACACCCAGGTGAAAAAAGAGGTAGTTTACCTTTGGTATAAAAGCACACCCAGGTGGAAAAAGAGTGAGTCGCTCCTGACGAAGCTGGTCTAGGCGAAATCCGGGTCGGGTGATGTATATGGAGAAATGAGATTTTAACGCTTGATGTGATTTTACCTTTAGAATGAAGTGTAAGAGTGAACCATCTGTTGACGGAGGAGCATTATAGGTGCACTGGGAACACCGTGGATTGTACTCCTAAGCTTGAGAAGCCAGAAGCTGAAGGCAGCGCGACCACTTGTTTGTTTGGTTACCACTTTTACTACAAACTGCTAGTAATTAATTCATAACTTCTAGTAGAAATAATAAAGGAATGGTACAACATAGAGCAATAAGAATAGATACTCCAGAATTGTAATTACATGGTGAATGCATAAAGCTATTAAAACAGGCATGTCAGGAGTGGTGAAAGGTCCTCTTTAAGCAGGCTGTTTGTTCGGCTACTATGCGCTTACCTATAGCCATATATATTGCTGTCACTTTGACATTAATAAAGCTGTTTGGCATTAAAGAACACAAGAGAAATTTTATAGAGTCCTAGGAGACCCCAGAATTCCATAGGAAAGTTTTTAGTACAATCTGACTATATTTGATTTGGGTCAAATTGATTCATACGCAAATTGAATCTGCCAACTGATTTGTTAGGCTGTGTTTACATATCCGTTAGAGCAGACCCAACAGCCTTAGGCTACATGCACACAAACATATTTTGTTTCCGTTCTGTTTTTTTGCGAATAGAATGAGGTCCCATTTATTTCAACGGGTCTGCAAAAAACTAGAGCATGTCCTATCCTTGTCCATTTTGCGGACAAAGATTGACATTATTACAACGGATCCGCCAAAAAAAACATGCCATACGGACGTCATCGATTCTTTTTTTTGCGGATCCGCAATTTGCAGACCGCAAAACACATACGTTCGTGTGCATGTAGCCTTATCTGGCATAAATGCTGGCTTTCAGCCAGACTAAAACCACTGCATAATCACCTCGTTGTTCCATTATAGTCAATAAGGAACTGCCTGTGTAAACATTCACCGAATATGTGAACATGTCCTTAGAATCAGACCCAAAAATGAATTTTAAGAAATTTGCTCATCCCTACTTACAATTAGGTAAAACTCTTATAAAACAATATGGTTATAGCAATAATGAAAATTTGCACAGAAGACAACATTCTATTTTTAAAGACAACGATAAAACCCCTCTGATCCACTGTTGACTGTTGCTTCAGTATGTACAATGCTCCTGTAAATCATCCAGTATAACCTTCAGCTTAATTTTTGCTAGTAGTAATACAAACTGGGATTTTGCTACCTTTTCAGCTACCGCTTGTCTGCTCCTTTAGGTAACTGTGTTAAAATATCCTATTCCAGCTGTAACACTTGTTTTACAAGAGCACTGTTTTTGTCTGACACAATATGGAACAACATTTGTCATTCGTTATCAGGGGTGATATATTTGTTAGCCTGCAGAGAAACATCTGCTGTGCTTTAATCTCCAGTGTGCAGGCCAATATTCATAGGATACAGCTGCATAAAATCAGAGTATTAGATGGGGCTGTCCACTTTGACATGAAGACTAGTTGGCAGGCTGATAGAAACAGCTTTTTATTATCTACCTTTTTACATATCTATTCATAGGGAATATGTTTGTGAAGGGTACGCCGTATGCTTGTCTGTCATGACTACCTAGCAATACAATATCAATGACAACAACAATTAGCGTTGTAGCTATATAGCTAAAAGGTTAAAATGAATGACTATCATTAATGAACTATATATGAAGCTGTGAAGATCAGGTAATGCTTATGTTCACAATTCATTTACCAGAAATTAGAAGACAATGGTATTTTTTAAACGACAGATTGACAATAGTGTCCTTCTTTGGGCTTTTAGGCCTTAGGTCAATGACATCATTATATATTTGTGTTGTATTGGTCTCTAATACATTGCTAATAGAATTCAACTGACCTGTGTAGAGATGAGTGGAGTTATGAAAAATTTGATTCGGCTTCGTCACAAAGTGCATTCCTTTGTATGTAGCAGACGTAATGACGGGGATTGCGCTCCCCCCCCAAAAAAAAAAAAAAAAATACTCACCTTATCAATTTGCTCGCATAGAGGCCATTGCAGCCATCTTGATTAAAGATACTGTGCAAAATCTCACTGGTGACGTAACCGTGCCCGGCTATACATCACCCTGCGCAAGATTCTGTACAGTTTCTGCAATCAAGATTGCCGCACAGTCTCTTCACGCGCAAATGGATGAGGTAAATATTTTTATTTTATTTTATGCCATTTCAGAAAAAATAGATTAGTTACCATGAAACGTGAGGAAATTCGCCTTTGCAGAACATGAAATCTTACCTGAAATTAATCTGGCTTTGATTCGCTGAACACTAGACCTGTGGTTTACCTCCCTAGGTCTCAGCTTTTATATGAAGACATGCAGTGGTCTCTTCTTATAGATGCTGTATGCGAAAATACTTGTGGCAAGTGGATGCCTATTTTGAAGGCATTTTATCCTAGAGACATTGGGCGACATTTATCAACATCTCTGCACCAGAAAACTAGGATCAAAAAGTGTGACTCATGCTATAGTTTCAGGCACTATTCGCCACCACTGTCTACAACAAAAAACTCATAGATTGTAGCAGAAACCTACACCGGCTTGCTTACAGGTGTAGATCTACACTTTGTGCACAGACCTGCACAGATGTGGCACAAATATTGAGAGGCATACTCTTCTTAATATTTGTGTCGTATCAGATGCAAGTGGGGAGAGATTCAAACCATTGTGTAAAACCCTATCTATACTAATAAAATCCCTGTGACATCCGTGCGTGTGTGCCGAATACTCAACTGCGCATGCGCGGCGCACAGAGCATTTGGCACACACTCAACGGACACTGTTCAGATGTTGCCAGGCAGCAGGGGGCCGGTATATACAGACTGCTCAGTATATTCTAACTTGAAGCGTCCCCATCACTATGGGAGCGCCTCTGTGTTAGAATATACTGTCGGATCTGAGTTAGATCGTGAAAACTCAGATCCGACAGTATATTCTAACACAGAAGCGTTCCCATAGTGATGGGGACGCTCAAGTTAGAATATACTGAGATACGTGCAGACCGGCCCCCTGCTGCCTGGCACCATCTGATCTCTTACAGGGGCTGTGATCCGCACAATTAACCCCTCAGGTGCCGCACCTGAGGGGTTAATTGTGGGGATCACAGCCCCCTGTAAGAGATCAGATGGTGCCAGGCAGCAGGGGGCCGGACCCCCCTCCCTCCCCAGTATTAAAATCATTGGCCAGTGCGGCCTCCCTCCCTCTGACAGCGGTCGACAGCAGGAGGAAACGTGGGCCCGGAACTGTCTCCCTCCCGTCCCCTCTCTGCTCCCTCCCTTCTCTGGCCCAGCAACAAGGTAAGCCAAAGGGGGGGAGGGATCAAAGTATTTGTATTTCCTCATGTGCTGCCAGCGTGCCTGCCTGCTCCATACCCCCTCTCCTCTTTATGCAGCGGCGCTTTCATTCCCCTCCCCCCTCTGTGCAGCAGCCCTTTCATTCCCCCCCTCCATGCAGGAGCCCTTTCATTCCACCCCTCCATGTGCAGCAGCCCTTTCACCCCCCCCCCTCCGTGCAGCGGCCCTTTCATTCCTCCCCTCCATGTGCAGCAGCCCTTTCATTCACCCCCCTCCGTGCAGCAGCCCTTTCATTCACCCCCCATGTGCAGCAGCCCTTTCATTCCCCCCCCATGTGCAGCAGCCTGTTCATTCCCCCCTCCCCCCATGTGCAGCAGTCCTTTCATTCACCCGGCCCTGTGTGCAGCCCCTTCATTCACCCGTCCCTGTGTGCAGCCCCTTCATTCACCCCCCCTGTGTGCAGCCCCTTCATTCACCCCCTGTGTGCAGCCCCTTCATTCACCCCCTGTGTGCAGCCCCTTCATTTACCCCCGTGTGCAGCCCCTTCATTCACCCCCGTGTGCAGCCCCTTCATTCACCCCCGTGTGCAGCCCCTTCATTCACCCCTCTGTGTGCAGCCCCTTCATTCACCCCCGTGTGCAGCCCCTTCATTCACCCCTCTGTGTGCAGCCCTTCATTCACCCCGTGTGCAGCCCCTTCATTCACCCTCTGTGTGCAGCCCTTTCATTCACCCTTCCTGTGTGCAGCCCCTTCATTCAGCCGCTGCTTGCAGACCCTTCATTGGGGAGGGGGCGGCGGGTTGGTTGGGGGCGGCGATGGGGAGGGGCCCCCATGGATCAATATTGCACCGGGCCCCGCTCAGAGTTGAAATACTATGAATAACTGTTCTTATAATAACGATCTTCACCTCTTCACTTACTACATAGTGAGGCAGGAGGCCGGGCGGGCACTGGCAGCGTAACTGATTACGTCGTGCGCCTGCACCGCCTGCTTCAATAATAAAGTGGGCGGGGCAGGGGCGTCACTGTTATTCATAGTATTTCTATTCTGAGCGGGGCCCGATACCGTTACATTCACAATAAACAGCGACACTGTTATGGGGGAATCTGTGGATGAAACATAGCATACAATGCTATGTGTCATCTACAGATACTCCCATAACAGTGTCAGCCACAGATCCCCCCATAATAGACCCCCCCATAACAGTGTCAGCCACAGACCCCCCCATAACAGTGTCAGCCACAGATCCCCTCCATAACAGTGTCAGCCACAGATCCCCTCCATAACAGTGTCAGCCACAGATCCCCTCCATAACAGTGTCAGCCACAGATCCCCTCCATAACAGTGTCAGCCACAGATCCCCCATAACAGTGTCAGCCACAGATCCCCTCCATAACAGTGTGTCCTCCAGAGATCCCTCCATAACAGTGTGTCCTCCAGAGATCCCCCATAACAGTGTGTCCTCCGCAGATCCCCCATAACAGTGTCATCCGCAGATCCCCCATAACAGTGTCAGCCACAGATCCCCTCCATAACAGTGTGTCCTCCACAGATCCCCTCCATAACAGTGTGTCCTCCACAGATCCCCCATAACAGTGTGTCCTCCACAGATCCCCCATAACAGTGTGTCCTCCACAGATCCCCCATAACAGTGTGTCCTCCACAGATCCCCTCCATAACAGTGTCAGCCACAGATCCCCCATAACAGTGTGTCCTCCACAGATCCCCCATAACAGTGTCATCCGCAGATCCCCCATAACAGTGTGTCATCCGCAGATCCCCCATAACAGTGTCATCCGCAGATCCCCCATAACAGTGTGTCATCCGCAGATCCCCCATAACAGTGTCAGCCGCAAACCCCCCCCCCATAACAGTGTCAGCCACAGATCCCCCCATAACAGTGTCAGCCACAGACCCACCATACCAGTGTCAGCCACAGACCCCCATAACAGTGTGTCCTCTACAGATCCCCCCATAACAGTGCCAGCCACAGATCCTCCATAACAGTGTCAGAACTAATGTTCTAGCGCCCGTTATTGTAACGGGCCTAATGTCTAGTTCTTGATAAATCTCCTACAATTGCTATTGTTAGTGTTGGGCGCGAATATTCAAATTGTGAATTTTAATTGCGAATATCACGACTTCGAGAATTCACAAATATTTAGATTATATTGCTATATATTTGTATTCACTAATGTTTTTTTTTCCTCTGAACCCATGTTCCCTCCCTGCTTCTTGCTTGTGGGCCAATGAGAAGGCTGCAATGTCTTTGTCTGAGCTTAGCAACATCCCTAGCAACCAATAGGAAAGTTGCCAACCCTTTAGTATATAAGAACCTCCCCAGCAGCCATTTTGTCCATTTGTTTTTCAGTTCTGAGAGAGACAGCAGTGTCATTGCTGTGCTCTGTGCTTTGCTGTGTCACATTACATTAGTTAGTTAGTTAGCTTATATATATAATACAGATAGTTAGTGGGAGATACTCAGTGTAGGTTATATTGTGATATAGTGTAGCTAATAGGTTCCAGTGCAGGGTGTTAGGTAGTGTGATAGGTTCTGCTGTCCATACATACATGCTACATACATAGTGCTGTGATGTCACAAGTTCACAACAATACTTAGTGCACCAATCTCTATTATGTAGTCAGACCTGCTAAAATGTGAAGTTGCACGCATTGCACAAAAATATGCGCATCATTAGTGATGATTTGCACAATCGCGAATATATTGGAGCACTTTATCGGCACATAAAGCTATTGTAATGTTCTGCCGTTCCAACCATTTTCTCCAGTCTCAGGAAACTTCTAGCAGCTTGATAAAAGTAGGAAAAGTGACCGATGCCTGTATTGCGCACGCTATACGCGCATATTACATTGCCAAATTTTGTAATCAAGAAAATATTTGTGAATTCTCGAATTTGTGAATATAGGGTAAATATTCTACCAAATATTCACGAAATATTGCGAATTCAAATATTCCCCCTGCCGCTCATCACTATATATTGTCACACATAATATAGACTCATAAACAACCATCTCGCAACTGTGCAGAGTCCATGCATAGAGCTGGTGTCAGACTGGGGTTCCTTTGGCCCACCAAAGTAAATTATTTGTGATACTAAACTCCTATATCATCAATAAAGTTTCAGACGTTTTGAATCAAAGAACAAGACCCTAGTGACAAGTGATTGACTCAAAAAAAGACAAATGTTTTTTTTTTCTCCTGGATCTTGGAGCCCATTTTGGTATTAGAACCTGGACCCAATAGAGGATCCTCTAATACTTTAGTGAGCCAGTCTTACCATGCATACAACATAGCCTGGGTTTAACCATTTTCCATTGAAGCAAACTGCAAGGGAAGCTCAGAGTACTCAAATTCTAAAACCTTTGTAGGGTATGTTAACACATTGAATGGATTTGCTTGTGGGAAATCAGCAGCGTTTTACAATACCAGAAAAATGAATGACATTTTAAGAAATCTCATCTATGCACTCTGAAAAAAATCTGCAGCATAAATTGACATGCAAGGTGGGTTTTAGTTCCGTAGCATGTCAATTTATTCTGTGAATATCCACCACGGATTTCACCCTTTGCAAAGTATAGGGTAAAATATGTAGCAAGTTGGAACCAAAACTGGAGAAAAATCCACAGTGGAAATTCTGTTACATGTGGCTGTACCCACAAGGTATAAAACTCCAACATATGCAATGAATGACCGTGAATGTTGTATTTTTGACCACATTAATTCTGTAGAGGATAACAAAAACATTCTATGACAAAACAGCATGTGGAAAGTATAATTGTGTACTAGAGAGCTTCTAAAATACACAAATGTTCAAGGATTATACCAGCCACAGTGCAAAGAGATGTAATCATTACATTGTGCATCTTTACTGACCTAATTGCCATGCTGGACCCCATGCTAAAGTATCATCTTACAGCTAAAAATTGTACATGATATTTACACTAAATGTTAACATACAAAGCATATTTTGTTTCAAAGAAGTTGATCCAGTGAAAGTATGGTATCATGGTTTCACAAGTGGCTAGTCTGCAAGATTACTGGATCCCACTGAACTTTCTGACCAACTACTGACCGTGTGAAAGAGGTCTTAGGCTGAAGTTGCTTCCGTTTTGGCCATTTTGGAGTTGAATTTAAAGAGATAAAATATAATGGAGATATTTGCATCTCTTCTGTGTTTTGGGCCCACTCCTGGTTTTGGTTTACAAGTACCCCCCACCAGTCATGGCAGTGGAGTGTTAGCACAGAGGGCCCCATGGTCACACCTTCCTGAGGACAGCAGATGGTGGTTGTAGGCAGCGACCAACCAAATACACAGCACATCTCTATAGTAGTTCATATTTTCATCTCTCTCAGAAGGTCTAAAAAATGCACCCATTTTCGATCAGTAGCGAAGATGTAACAATGTGAATAGCCTGTAGTCATCCCTCTGCTGAATCCTGACAATGCGGCTGTCGCTACGCAAACATGAGAGCATGCATTTGGTCATTTGCGTAAGGAACTCGTAGGGCCTCCGTACCTCCATCATCACTGCATACTAACACAATCTGTCGGGGTCATCTGCTTTGCCTGTTTCTCCTCTCCTGTTTGTGAGGACGGTCAGCAGTTACAGGCAAGACCAGACTTGGATGAGGGGTACGCTGCGGAGTTATGTAGGCATGCAGTTGCCAATGATGACAGTTGGGTGGGAGCACAAGAGAAGTAATAAATGGGAGGTCTATAGACCTATACACACTTTACATGTATACCTATATATCTATAATAAACAAGGTATATGAATGGTGTCTGCCGAATATAATTTTATTTGAATAGATTTTATTTCATTTATTTCATTACCATTGTCACTTTTTAGATAGATAGATGTTTTTAGAGATATTTAAAGATTTGTCCATAAAGTAAGTACAGTCAGCAATTATAGAGCTCTTAAGACTTGTACTTGTACATTGAAAATCGCATGGAAAACACATAACAAATGCTTTGCATTTTTTGGAGCGGAAAGAATGCGAAAATAATGGACAAATCAAGTAATAATGGATACAACAAAGAAGAAGCGATCCAATCTCATTAATAATGAGGAGAACTTTGCTTTAAACAACATTGTAACAAATATAATCTAGAACCGCGTCTTTGTAAAAACCATGGGTGTGTATATATAGGTGGGCAAGAGATCCAGACAAACATGGCTACTGAGGAAGGAGTTATGACTACTCCGAAATGCACCTGGGGTTATTAACTATGTTTGCAGAATCTACAGCCTTATGCAAGATAACTACCCTTATAGAAGACTGTGGAGCGATCCATAAGAATTACAATATCCGCACTGCATGAAGATCTAGATAACTCAAATCCAGTGTGCTTAGCAACGCAGGCAACATGTGGGATGCCGTGGCTGGAGGAGAATCCCGCAGCAAGACTGCACGAGCTACTCTACCAGACAGGCATCAATATTCACTTTAACCATCAACGAAAAGTAAATATGATATACCTACTAAACTAGTGTGACCTATAGACTCTAAAGGTGGACATTAAATGTTTATATGCTAATAACAATTGATAGATACTATTAAGTGATCCTATATGCCATACTACAATCACTAGTGGACATTAGATACTTACCTACTAAATACATCATGAACTATATGGGCAAATGGCAAAGGTGTTAATAGAGGAAAATTTGATCCCACAAATGTATTTCTTTTCTTAAAGGACTAAGCAATATCATAATAAGTTTACCAACATGAGGAGGAACTGCTCGGCATCATCAATAAATAAATCAAACACTGGTTGTCTCCTCGCAAACTGGAGACAGGAACACTGGTTACTAATAATGGGAAGAATATATTGTCTGCACTGTGTCAGGGAGGGCTGACCCATGCGCCCTGCATGGTGCACGTCTTCAATCTCATTGTCACCCAGTTCCTCAAGTCTTCCACTGCGCTGCAAGAGCTGTTAAAAATGTCCAGGAAACAGTGCATGAACTTTAGCCACTCTTACCATGCGAAACACACCCAGGAAGGGAACATGAGGAGCATGAGGAGCTGGAGGGCGACGATGCAGACGACTATGGCTACTGTTCGTCGAGCACCAAAGTGCTCGGGATGCCCGGGTGCTCGACTGAGCACCCAAGCACAATGGAAGTCAATGGGAAAACCCGAACATTAAACTAGGCAAACTGGTTCACAGGAAAAGGTCAGAAATTGATGGAAACATCACTGAAATGATTCGGAAACAGCATGGGGAGAATGTCTGGATGCATCTTGGACTCCCATGTCGCTGCTGGAACGATATTGTCCGAGTAGTACGCCACTTTTACAGACTGACAATAATACGCACAAAACCGAAGATAAAATCGCTCTTAAAGAAAAAATTGTTAGGAAACATTCTTTCCTGTATATTTACTTGTATATAAAGTGCAAGTGCTGCTAAAAATTACAAGGAAGAGGCACTCCGATGCAACTTGTATATCACATATAGGAGGGCCTCATTCACATTGTGGTACAAATGTTCAGGTAGTGGGACTCCTACACACATAAATCCTATGCACTAAGTGAAAAGGCTGCCAAAAATTACAAGGAATTGGCTCTACAAAACACCTTTTATTACACATAAAGGAGGGCATCATATACACCCTTGAAATTATGATTGATGGCCTGCTGGGGACATTCTAAAACATTAGGGGTGAGGGCCTGCTGCTGATCTAACCATCTAAAACATTAGGGGTGACGGCCTGCTGCCGAGCTGACCATCTAAAACAATAGGCGAGGGCCTGCTGCTGATCTGACCATCTAAAACATTAGGGGTGAGGGCCTGCTGCAGAGCCGACCATTCAAAAAATAAGGGGTAAGGGTCTGCTGTTGAACCGACCATCTAAAACATTAGAGTTGAGGCTCTGCTGCTGATCTGACCCTCTAAAACATTAGGGACGAGGGCCTGCTGCAGAGCTGACATCTAAAACATTAAGGGTGAGGGCCTGCTGCTGATCTGACCATCTAAAACATTATGGGCGAGGGCCTGCTGCTGATCTGACCATCTAAAACATTATGGGCGAGGGCCTGCTGCTGATCTGACCATCTAAAACATTATGGGCGAGGGCCTGCTGCTGATCTGACCATCTAAAACATTATGGGCGAGGGCCTGCTGCTGATCTGACCATCTAAAACATTAGGGGTGAGGGTCTGCTATTGTGCTGACCATCTAAAGCATTATGGGCGAGGGCCTGCTGCTGATCTGACCATCTAAAACATTAGGGGTGAGGGTCTGCTATTGTGCTGACCATCTAAAGCATTATGGGCGAGGGCCTGCTGCCGAGCTGACCATCTAAAACATTATGGGCGAGGGCCTGCGGCCAAGCTGACCATCTCAAACATTAGGGGTAAGGGCCTGCTGCAGAGCTGATCATCTAAACAATAAGGGGTGAGGGTCTGCTGCTGATCTGACCATCTAAAACATTATGGGTGAAGGCCTGCTCCTGATCTGACCATCTAAAACATTAGGGGTGAGCGCCTGCTGCTGAGCTGACCATCTAAACTATTATGGGCGAGGGCCTGCTGCCGAGCTGACCATCGAAAACATGATGGGCGAGGGCCTGCTGAAGAGCTGACCATCTAAAAAATTAGGGGTGATGGTCTGCTGCTGAGCTGACCCTCTAAAACATTAGGGGTGAGGGCCTGCTGCTGATCTGACCATCTAAAACATTATGGGCGAGGGCCTGCTGGTGACCATCAAAAACATTATGGGCGAGGGCCTGCTGGTGACCCTCAAAAACATTATGGTTGAGGGCCTGCTGGTGACCCTAAAAAGCATTATGGTTGAGGGCCTGCTGGTGCCCCTTAAAAACATTACCCTTTTTAGTGGTAGAAGGGGTGCATGGGAATACAGTGTATTGAATACACCATAAAAGCCACATGTTCAGCCGCTTTCCTCAGGTGGAGTAAAGAAGTCAGGGGCAATCCAGGCCTTGTTCATTTTTATAAGAGTCAACCAGTCAGCATTTTCAGTTGACAGGCGGATGTGCTTATCAGTTATTATGCCCCCAGCAGCACTAAATACATGGTCTGACAAAACGCTGGCGGCGGGACAGGCCAGCACCTAAAAGCCATAGAGCGCAAGATCGTGCCACGTGTCCAGCTTGGACACCCAATAGTTGTAAGGAATAGAGGGATCACTGAGGATGCTGACACGGTCTGCTACGTACTCCTTCATCATCTTCCAAAATGTTTCCCTCCTTGTGACACTAGGCCACGTATCAGGTTGAGGGTGTGGGTGGGGTGTCATAAAAGTGTCCCAGGCCTTGGAGAGTGTTGCCCTGCCTCTGTTGGAACTGCTGTGTGTTCCCCTCGTCTCCATTCCTCGGTTGGCCAAGGAACTAAGGACTCTACAGCCAGCGCTGTCAGCTGGAAATTTTTGGAGCAATTTTTCCACAAGGACCTTCTGGTATTGCACTATTTTGCTAGTCCTCTCCACGACAGCAATGAGAGATGAGTAGTTCTCTTTGTAGCTGGGGTCGAGAAGGGTAAACAACCAGTAATCGGTGTTGGCCAAAATGCGTACAACGGGAGGGTCACGGAAAAGGCAGCCTAACATAAAGTGAGCCATGTGTGCCAGAGTCCCAACAGACAAGACTTTGTTGTCCTCATCAGAAGGTTGACTCTTAATCTCCTCATCCTCTTCCTCCTCTTCTATCCATCCATGCTGAACAGATAGAATAAAACTTCCATGGGTGCTACCCTCTGTAGCGGAGGCAACCGTCTCCTGCTCCTCCTCCTCATCATCCAATTTGCGCTGATAAGACGTACTGAGGGTGGTCTGGCTAATGTTATTACCCTGTGTACTGTCTTCCCCCAATTCCACCTCTTCCCCATGCAAAGCGTCCGCCCTAATTGTGAGAAGTGAGAGTTGAGTAGACATAGAAGTGGGATGGTTACGCTGATAATATCGTTATAGCCGCTCACGTTCTGTGTTGATTCTCAAAGTTGCGTAAAACCTCACAAAGGTCAGACATCAATGCCCACTAGTCGCTTGTGAAGAGCGGAAGCTGACTGGAAAGGCGACTACCATGTTGAAGTTGGTATTCCACTACTGCCCTTTGCTGCTCACAAAGCCTGGTCAACATGTGGAACGCATGCTCATGTCACACAACAGTCGGTGAGCTGGCAATTGCAAGCGCTGCTGCAGCGTCGCCAGACCAGCAGAAGCTGTCGATGACTTGCGGAAATGGGCACACATGCAGCAGTGCACCTTCACCAGTAGCTTAGGCAAATTGAGGTAGGTTTTGAGAAACAGCAGAACCACCAGGTTGAGCATGTTGGCTAGTCATGTTATGTGCGGGAGCTCGCCGAGCTCCAAAGCTTCCACCAAGTTACGGCCATTATGAGACACAACCATGCCTGGTTGTAGGTTGAGTGGCAAGAGCCACAGCTCAGTCTGGTCCCTTATCCCCTGCCACAGCTCTGCAGCGGTGTGCTGTTTGTCACCTAAGCAGATCAGTTTAAGCACGGCCTGTTGCAGTGCTACACTGCTTCCAGCGACTGACTGATGGCTTACTGGTTCTGCAAGATGATAATTCAGAGGTGGAAGTGGAGGAGGAGACGGAGGAGGAGAAGGGGGGGTTGCAGCCACTAACATAGGTGGCGACGGAAACCCTAATGGAAGTAGGGCCTGCAATCCTTGGCATTGGTAGCACTTGTGCCATCCCAGAGTACGACTCACTCCCGGCCTCCACAAGGTTCACCCAGTGTGCCGTCAGGGAAATGTAGAATCACTGGCCAAAAGCACTTGTCCATGTGTCAGTCGTTAAGTGGACCTTCCCAATAACTGCATTGGTCAGGGCACGGGTGATGTTACGGCACACATGCTGTTGTAAGGCTGGGACTGCACACCGTTAAAAATATTGGCGGCTGGGGACAGAGTAATGCGGGACGACCGCAGCCATAAGGCCGCGGAAAGCCTCAGTGTCCACAAGCCTAAATGGCAACATTTCAGGACCAGCTATTTTGAAAGGTGTGCATTTACTGCTATGGTCTGTGGGTGGGTGGCTGGGAATTTGCGCTTTTGTTCAAAGGCCTGGGGTATAGACATCTGTACCCTGCGCTGAGAAACAGAAGTGGATGTGCTAGCTGATGGTACTTGTGAAGGTCCAGGTGCATGGCAGGAGGAATCCGTGCCTGCGTCTTGGACAGGGAATTGGCCAGCACATAACACAGGGAAAGAGAAGGCACTGGTGTGACCCACAGACACTGATTGTGGGGGTTGCAAATGACAATTATTTTATCGTCCGCACTTTCCTCAAAAAAGCGACAGACTGCGGAACACATACCCCTTGGTAAGGGAAATTTTCGCAAGGGGGTGCTCCGGGAAACAGTTGCGGGCCTGTTTGGTGTGGCCCGCCTTCTCCCTTTTGCCACCCCATTGCCTCTTCCAGCCTGTTGAGGTGCTGATCCCCCTCTGTACTGCTGTCCTTGCTCGGCTTTCCACCTTCCCAGGTTGGGTCAGTGACTTCATCGTCCACCACCTCCTCTTCCATTTCCTCACTCTGGTCATCCTCCTGACTTGTTGACCTAACAACAACCTCAGTTATTGACAACTGTGTCTCATCCTCATCATGAACATCTTGAGACACTAATTGCGGTTGACTTATTGGCAACTGTGTCTCATCATCATCATCCACCTTGTGAAACACTAATTGCCATTCCCCACCGTCAATTTCTTCTGATTGTGGATGCTCAAGTGTTTGGGAATCAGGGCACAAGATCTCCTCATGTCCTACTTCAAGAGGGCCTGTTGAGAGGCCCACTTAAGGAATGGCGATGAAAAGAGCTCTCTTGTTTGCCAAGATTCCCCATGGTGGGTGAAAGCAGTATCAGGGTGAGGATTCTGTTGACCAGACTGTTGGCTACTGAGACTGGACTTTGTGGAAGACAGGGTGGTGCTTAACTGACTGTAAGCATTATCTGCTGCTATCCAACCGAACACCTGGTCGCAGTGGTCTGACTCTAAGAGTGGTATCCTGCGACGCCCTGCAAACTGGGACATGAAGCTAGGTATCGTGGATGATTGTGTTTCTTGTACTCTGGTAGCAGACACAGTCTCACTGCACGCAGGGCCACAGCCTCTACATGCACCATCAGCAGCACGGTCACTTCCCAGTTCTTTACTGCTCGCCTTGTGCATATTAAATGGTATATATGCTTGCAAATATGTCATATGTACAGTAGCGCAGGTTTTGTAAGTGTATGCTCAAATAAAGTATACAGAATGTCACAGATATTTTTGGGATGATCACACGTTGAACAGGAGATGTAGCACAGATAATGTCACTGTCACCACCGCCTAATAAAAAATGACACTGAATTAATGTCACTGATATTTAGGATGCACAAACGTTATACAGGAGGTATAGCGCAAGTAATGTCGATGTCACCACCAGCTAATAAAAAATTACACTGAATTAATGTCACTGATATTTAGGATGGGCAAACATTATACAGGAGATGTAGCGCAGGTAATGTCGCTGCCACCAGCAGCAAAACAATTAGACTGAATGTCACTGATAGCGCAGGTAATGTAACTGTCCACAGCGGACACCATCTATAGAAAAAGTACACTGAATGTCACAGATAGTTTTAGGCTGCGCACACGTTTCACGGGAGAAGTAGGGCAGATAATGTCGCTGCAACCAGCGGCGAAAAAAATTACACTGAATGTCACTGATATTTCGGATGCGCTAACGATACTGGAGATGACTATAGTCCTTAAAAGGACTTTTGGGTCTCTAATAAGTTTTAGCAGTTTAGTGCAGGTTGCAGTAAAAATAATTATAGCTGCCACACACAATAGTCCTTTAAAGGACTTTTGGGTCTATAACAAGTATAAAAACTAAAATATTCCTATTTCACTCCCTACACTATCTCTACCTTCTACTCTCCAGCTCTCCCTGACTAAAACTGAGCCGAACACGTGTCATCGGGTACTATATAGCACCCAATGACGCATTTCGGCCTGCCAATCACTGTAATGCCAGCAGCCAAGGGTGGCTGATGCAACAGAAAAGATTACTGTGCCTAATGATCCCACTGTAGTGTGCTGCCACACTGGAATATTCAGTAAAATGGGCAGTTACTTCTGGCCATGTGCTGCTGCCACGATTCTGATGCTGCCCCCTGCCTGATGCTATCCGCTACTGCTTCTACTTTTACTACCATTCATACAATGGGTCTTTTGCAAGGATATGTAAACCACTGGCCCTTGCTATAACACTGCTGTTGTTCTGTTCTGCTACTACTGTGATCATCTGCTGACACTGTCCCTACTCTGTCATGGGGCCACTAGTCTCACTAGTACTGCATTGCCATTCTCTGAAAACCATAACTTCTTTTTCGGTCAACAGAGCTGTATGAGGTCTTGTTTCTTGCGGGACAAACTGCAGTTTTTATTAGTACAATGTTTGCGGTACATACAACTTTTTGATCACTCATTGAATTTTTTAGGGAGAAAAGCGAGACTAAAAAACAGCGAATCGTGCATTTTTCATTTTTTTCCATTAGGTCATTCAGCGCACAGGAAATTTTACAAAATATTTTAATAGCTTAGACTATTTTGAGCGTGATACCCAATTAATTTTTTTATTGTTTTTATATTTTTGTGCAGTATATAAAATTGGGAAATGGGGTGAATTAAACTTTAAATATGTTAATGAGTTTCTGAAACTATTTTAACAATAACTCTTAGCCCCCTTAGGGGTCTGGAACCTAGGATCTTTTGATTCCTTGTCTTATTCATCCTAATATAGATCTGTTTGGGTGAATGGCATTATACCACGCTCCCTGCTGAGCTGGCCTTAGCGCCCAGACTGCCATGGCAACCAATTGGAACCCGGGACTGCGAGGACTCCATTTGGAAGAGGAAGCCGCATCCCTCTGCCTTACCTCACAGATGCTGCCACCGGCGTTGATCTCGGCATCTGAGGGGTTAAATGACGGGGTTCGACGGGATTTCCTTTCCCATCATTGCGGCTGGGTGTCTCCTATATGATACAGCCAGCACCCGCCTTGCATGAAGTGGGCTCACTGCGGCAGCCTGCTCCATACATTTCCTCACCCACCGTGACGTACAGGTATACCTGAGTTATAGCAATTTGTGACAAATTAATTTGGAACAAATCAAATTTCTTATTCATCAAATTTCAACAGTATTCATTCCATAGTTCTGCCGACAAATAAATAAAGTGGCCTTCTCAAATGGCCTGAACAAATGGCATGTGTCACGCATGGCTTCCACTGGCTAAGATGGAAATTGCACTGTGGAGTAAACCTGTCCGTCTGCTGCATTAATATATTGTTGACCTTCTTCTTCTGCTAGTAAAGATGGTCTAACATATGGAATGTTGAGTTCCAACGAGTGGAAATGTCGCATATCAGGCAATGTTAGGGAAGAGCATTTTGCCTTTACAGCTCAAGGAGGGCAGTGGAAGACTTGAGGAACCGGGTAACAACGATATTGAAGATGTGGTTCATGCAGGTCTCATGGGTTAGCTCTCCCTGACACAGTGCAGACAAAATGTTCTTCCCATTATCAGTAACCAATGTTTCTCTCCAGTTGCGAGGAGACATCCAGGTTTCAATTTCTTTATTGATAATGTCGAGCAGTTCCTCCTCATGTTCTGTTGCGACATGGCTGGTACAGATTTTTAGGAAAAGTAGTGTTGGCTTGTGACTCTCCGCTAGTGATAAGCGGCAGGGGCAATATTCCAATTTGCGATGTTTCGCGACTATTTATTAGAATATTCGTCATATATTCGCAAATATTCGTGAATATTCTATTGATTGCAAAAAATCGGCAATGTAATATTCTCGTTATGTGAATATTCTAAAACATGAATATATAGCACTATATTCTATAGTACTATATATTCATTTTTTAGAATATTCATCAATGACAAATATTCTAAAAAATTTATATTCGTTTTTTAAAATATTCGCAATTTTTTTTCCATCTGAAGTCATGATTCCTCACTGCTTAACTTGCTTTTGGGCCAATGACTGTTCACATTAAATTGGAAAAAATGACGAATATTCTAAAAAATGAATATATAGCACTATATTCTATAGTGCTATATATTCGTGTTTTAGAATATTCACATTACTGCGAATATTATATTGCCGATTTTCGCATAAGAGAAAATTAAATAATGAAGAATATTCTAATTCACTATAGACTACAATATTTCAGCCTTCTCAGATTGGCCCACGAGCAAGAAGCAGGTAGGTATACAAAAAAATGCGTTCAGATGAAAAATAAAAAAACAAAAAAACACTGAATATTTGTTTTTACGAATATATATCACTATATTCGAAATAATTGCGAATTCTTGATGTGCCGATATTAATTTGCAATTTAAATATTCGTGCTCAACACTACTCTCCGCCTTGGTTGGGCAAAAGCCATCAGTTCTCTGAAATGTCAACCTGCAGGTACACGTTGAGCTTCTGCGCCACTGTATAAGTGCAGGCATACTGTTGTCTTTTTGCAATCTCCTTGGTGATCGATTGCTGTTGAAACAAGTGACCAGGAGAAAGAGGAGCATCAAAAGACGACATCGAAGTTGATGGGAAGGAACAGCAGCTTTCTTTGTCTAGCGTTAACAAACCCTGACTGCTGGAGTGGGGGTACCAGCTGGTGGGAGATTCTATTCCCTCCACCACTGTGATGCCTGCTTGCCGCTGTTTTAATGAACCCGTGCACTGTTAGTGTGTTCCTCACATTTAGTCTGAGTAGCAAACAGTGTAACCGTCCTGCGTTTGGCTTCAAATCTCTCACTGCTTCCACCCTGCTTTCTCATGGGCACGCTTCGACCCTGCTCACGGGCAGGCTTCCACCTTCTCTCTTCTCTCTTCATCCATCTCCTAAGTGCGATCAGCTACATTATCATCTAGTTATGTTTGCAAGTCACTTGTGTCACCCTCATCTGACTCTTGCGCACGTCCCTGACCTCTCGCAACATGTGCTCCCACCTGACTGTTATCATCGGTAGTTGCGTGCCTAAAGGACTCCGCAGTGGACCTCTCCTCCAAATCTGTGCTGGCCTGTAACTGCTGACTGTGCTCACAATGCTCATCTTCACTAAAAAGTGGAGAAAAGCCGACGTCAAACATTGCTTGGTTAACAGACGGAGCAGCAAAAGCAAGAAGCAGGTTCAGGACAGGTGAGGGCTTAGAGGCAGTTCCGTGGCTATACTAGCTAAGTGTGGTGTCAGAGGTACCCACCGATTCCTGGCTGTGTGTATCTGTTGTAACTTGAGATAATTGTAAAGAGCAAGTTGACCATTCCAGTACAGCTGAATTGCTGTTGAAAACCCAACTAGTGATGAGAGGCAAGGGCTATATTCGAATTTGCGATACTTTGCGAATATATGGGCGAATACTCGCCATATATTCGCGAATTTGCAGTTATTTTTGATTGCAAAAAATAGGCAATTTAATATTTGCGTAATGCGCGTGCAATACAGGCATGGGTCATTTTGGGTACATTTTTCAAGCTGCAAACAAAAATTATTGCGTGAACGTTAAAATAAAACAAAAAAGTCTTTATTAGGTAATCGTAATAAAAACATGTGGGTGTAGCTCATATTACTATGTAATGGCTGTCGGCCCTAGTGATAAGGCTAAAGGTGTAACCTAGGGCTAAATAGCCCTATACTGTGGGTGTGGATACCAAACACAGTATCTGGTAGCAGTTATATATAATTAGCAGAAGGATACAAAGCCTCAGCAACGGTTTAGGCCGGGCAAGCTTCTTACTATCCCTGGAGACCGGCTGTGCACATGCCGATCCCACAGGGAGATATACTACAGATAATCTCAACAAACCCCCTAGAGTCCCTCTGAAGCCGGCACTCAAGTACGTGCCTGTATATTATGACTCCAGGGGAGAGGGGTGTAAGAGAGGAACAGGTGAATAACGGCTCAACGCGTTTCTGTGTGGTGAAGATCACCACACTTCCTCAGGAGCCACAATTCTGTATTAGATACAGTGTTACTGCCTAAGCCAGTCTCCCTAGATGTGGGAGCTGGCGTTCACAGCTGAAAGGAAATGCCTGCCTAGACCGCGCTCTCTAGGTGTGAGAGCCGGCGTGCTGTGTAGCTTAGTATAAGCACCGGCACTAGTATGGCCACAAAGCGGCCCTGCATCCGTGCCTCTAAATAGACGCTACACCCCGCCCCTCTGGCACGCCCCTACCAGCTCAGCCAATCACATCGCAGGGCGGCTGTGGCTAGCAGACAACTGTCTCGTCCAGGGGGCATGGCGCATCAGCACAAAATTATCAATGGGGGAAGACTCAGACGGCTGTATATAAACTAGACGATATAACCATAACAGGATGGGGATCTCAGGAAGAGGAGTCAGTCGAGCAACACTGACTCTCTGTCGTCATCTAAGGTTAAATTAGAAATACAGACATGCATGGTGGTAATAATGTCAGATATAAATGTATATACTATACGGGGATCCCATGCTTCATTACATGCTGTTGCTGAAGGCAACCGTCAAACTGCATGCGGTTGCTACAAGCAACTGTCAGGTGGAGCATGGTGATCCCCCGAAAGAACATCCAACAAGTAGAGTCATATAGTATTCATTGGGATGGGGAGAAAAAATATCTAGTCCTGTTTCTTATCGTTGGTAATAGCAACTGACTAGATAGATCCAGGTACATCTCGACACTGACTATTGAGTGCTGAAAAGAGGGGGATTCATCATTCATGTACCCACGCGTGATCGCTGATTGCGCACTACTGTACTCCTGTATGTCTCATTTGGACATAGGACCAAAAGTGCGCATCACAGATACATTTGGGGTGCCAGATAATACAACATAACCTCCCTACATGTGGTCGTCTGCTGGGAGGATCATCTTATCCTTTGTCCAACATGGAATTATGGATCCCAGTATCCCAGGGAGTGGGGGCGCCCTAGATGAAATGTACAAATGAGATGGCGTCGTTCAGACCATGCGGTTTGATGGTGTTTAGCCTGAACATCCACCTCGCCTCCTTTTGTAACAGTGTACGATCCATGTCTCCCCCCCTCAGGGGTACCATGATCTGTTCAATCCCCTGAAAAGTGATGGAAGACGTCCTGCCGCCATGATGTTCACTAACATGGCGCCCTATGGGGGTGTCCCTCAAGTTTGATATATCTGATACGTGCTCACCTATACGGCGTCTGAATTCGCGTATGGTTTTACCCACGTATCTGACGCCGCAGGTGCATGTCAGAAGATATATCACCCCCATAGTCTTGCAATTTATGAAGGACCTGATGTAAAACACTTGTCCGGGAGTCTGTCCGTCAATATGTCTGCCTTTTTTGATAAACCTGCAGAATTTGCACGACCCACATGGGTATGTGCCCGTTACATTACTGCGGAGCCATGTATTCGCTTTTGGGCTCACATAGTTACTGTGAACCAAGAGATCCCTGATATTTTGATTCCGCCTGTATGTGATCAATGTTTTCTGTGGGATTAACCCACCCACATCAGGATCGGATCTAAGGATCTCCCAATTGTCCGCCAGGATCTGTCTAACCTCTTCTTGTGCCCTATCATAAGTTCCGATAATTCTTACAGCTTCTTCTGTCTGTTTTTTCTTTGGCACCAGGAGCTGTTCCCTGTTCACGTTCACCGAATGATGATATGCTTCCACCAATACTTTCCGTGGATATCCTCGGTTCAGGAATCTATTACGCAGATCCCTGGCCGCTACACGGAAGTCTGGCAAGCGAGAACAGTTACTTCTCACCCTCAGGTACTGACCCTTTGGGATACCTCGTTGGAGAGTGGTCAGGTGCCCACTATCCCATCTAAGCAGACTATTCGTCGCAGTGGGTTTTCTAAAGATGTTCGTGACAATTTGCCCTGAGGGTGAGATGGAGATAGACAGATCCAGAAATGCTATCTGATCCTCATGAATTTCTGACGTAAAAAAGAGACCTAATTCGTTCTTGTTCAGCTCTGCCACAAATGCCTGGAACTGAGTTACATTTCCAGTCCATAAGATAAGTACATCGTCTATATATCTAGCCCACAGGGGCATATGGACTGTAAAGTGTTCCAGGGGCTCGCTGAACACGGTCTCTCTCTCCCACCAGCCCAGGTAGAGGTTGGCGAATGTGGGGGCACATGGGCTCCCCATCGCCACCCCCCTGAGCTGGTGGAAGATGCGACCATCAAATACAAAAATGTTATGGGTTAGAATTAAGTTCAATAACTCCATAACGAACTTGTTGTGTTCCTTGAGGTGTTCGCCCCTTTGCTGCAGAAAAAATAGAACCGCTCTACAGCCCATCTCATGCGGAATGGAACTGTAGAGGGCCTCTACATCCAAACTGGCCAGTTTGGTGCCCTGCTCACATTGTACGTCATTTAGACGGCCCAGCACATCCATTGTGTCACGTAGATATGATGGTAAGGTAGTGACAAACGGGCGGAGCACAATATCCACATAGGTGCCAATGCTTGATGTAAGGCTCCCTATCCCCGATACTATCGGTCTGCCTTTCAACAGGTCCAGTCCTTTGTGGACCTTAGGCAGACTGTAGAAAGCAGCCAGAATGGGAAAATCAGGCAGCAGGAAACTGAATTCATTTTTGTCTATCAGTTTCGCCTCCAGTGCCTTGTTCAGGATCTGGACTAGTTCCAACTTGTGCATTGGTGTGGGGTTCTGAAGCCAGCTCCTGATATGTCTTAGTGTCCAGCAACATCCTCTGACACATAAGTTTATACTGGTCATGTCCCATGACAACAACATTGCCCCCCTTGTCAGATAGCTTGATCACAATGCTGTCGTCATGTTGGAGGTTCATCAGAGCCTCTCTAACAGGAGGTGGCAGATTATCCCTACCACAAGGTTGGAATTCCAGCTGCCTAAGTTTACTCATGACTACATTCACAAAAGTGTCAATGGGGGTGTTGTCATTAATGGAAGGCATTTTCTTCGATGGGAGGCGTAGATTTGTAAAAGGGCCCTCACCTATTTGATGTTGACCTTCAGTGAATAGGTCAGCTAGTGTCCGAACATCCGCCAGATCACTAGGATCAATACCCAACTCCTCACACTGTCGCCGGTCATGTAAAAATAAAAAAATTTTGCCATTTAAGTTTGCGGGCAAATAGATTTAAATCTTTGACCCAGCCGAAAAAATCAAATTTACGGATAGGTACAAACGAGAGGCCCTTTTTGAGTGCATCCATCTCGGTCATACTTAAATTACGTGATGAAATATTGATACCCCTACCCCTTCCACCACGTCCCCGTCTCCCACGGTAGTTGCCTCTATTGTTAGTATTTCTCTGACAACTGGATGTAGCTCCACCTCCTTTAGATGTTTCTGATTCCGTTTCACACTCAGATGAGGAGGCCTGCGTTTCCACCTCCAGTGCGTCTGAGTGTTTAGTACTATAGTCGAATATTTTGCCTTCCCTTCCCTGAAGTCCCTAATGTCCCTATTAAACAAAATATGCTTTTTTTCTTTGAGCTGTGCTGTGTACTTCTCAATGGCAGTTTGCAACTGAGCTTCTTTCCTACTGAAGTCTGGCTGTGTATTGAACTTTTTAGTATGTTCTACCGTCTCTTTTAGTTCACTTTCTAATTTACTGAGTACACTTGTTAGCTAGCTGCTAGCCACAGCCACCCTGCGATGTGATTGGCTGAGCTGGCAGGGGCGTGCCAGAGGGGCGGGTGTAGCGTCTATTTAGAGGCACGGATGCAGGGCCGCTTTGCGGCCATACTAGTGCCGGTGCTTATACTAAGCTACACAGCACGCCGGCTCTCACACCTAGAGAGCGCGGTCTAGGCAGGCATTTGCTTTCAGATGTGATCTACCTTGTTCCAGTCTTCGTGATGGCCACCCTGCGCAAACAAGTCTCCGAACTTCAGGAGTTTGGCACCACTGCCCAAGAGGAAATTACTCAACTTAAAGGCGCAATCCAGAGCCAACAGAGGGAAATTATCGACTTGCAGCGTCAACTACTTGACGTACGCGGCGCGGTCACAGACACCCGTATGCCTCTCCCGTCAAAGTTTAACGCCGATCGGCACCAATTTCGGGGGTTCCTCAACCAGTGCCGTATTTACTTTCAGATGCAGCCGGGCTCTTTTACCTCAGACAGAAAGAAGATCCTGTTCATCATCAACCTTCTAACTGATGAGGCCCTGGCATGGGCATCCCCATATGTGGAATCCCACAGTCTCGTATTGAATAACCTAGACAACTTCACCACAGCCATGAGCCAAGTGTTTGACGACCCTAACCGCTGCGCGACGGCCGAGGCTAGGCTGCACAGTCTACGGCAGGGAAGACGCTCTGTAGCCGAGTATACCTCAGAGTTCCGCCGCTGGGTCACGGACACCACCTGGAACCCAGCTGCCCAGAAAAGTCAATTTCGCCGTGGACTCTCCGAACCTATAAAGGATGAGCTCGCCAGGGTAGACGCCCCAGACGATCTGGATGATTTCGTCCAACTGTGCATCCGGATTGACCGGAGACTGGCGGAAAGAAGGAGAGAAAGACTTTGGTCCCTAGATAACAGGCCCGCGTACCCTTTCACTCCAACGACTCAGCCGGCTCACCAACCCTCCACCCAGCCCATGCAGGTCGACACACTGCGCAAGACTCTATCGGCTGCTGAAAAGGAGAGACGACTAGCCGCAGGCCTTTGTCTTTACTGTGGTGAGCCAGAGCACTTCGCTATTAGGTGCTCCAATAAGACTCGCCGAACCATCGCTGTCACAGAATTACGGGAGTTACAACAGGCCACAATCTCACCCTTGGCCTCTGAAACCATAGACACTACAGGTACCGGGTCCCACTTCATTGTATCCATCCTTATCACCATTGGGGAACGACAGCTTCCCTGCTCTGAAATGCTTGACTTGGGGGCCGGCGGAAATTTCAAGGACTTGACCTTCGCCCATGAGAACAACATACCACTGGTAACCAGGGCAGCCCCCATCGATCTGGAAACCATCGATGGGACCCCGCTCTCTTCTGGGCTGGTTACGCACCAGACCGTTGACCTTCAACTCTTCATCAAACCCGATCATCAGGAGACCATTCACTTCTCCCTAATCGCCTCCCCTAAGTTTCCGGTGATCCTAGGCATCCCTTGGTTGGCCAACCACAACCCCTCGGTGGACTGGGAAGCCCGCTGCATACGGTTCCCCTCGGACTTTTGTTCTCAGAACTGTTTACGTGGATCCTTTCCTCCTCCGCCCAAAGAACCTACCATATTTGGACTATCCGCCAAGGAACTTTTACCCCCTCAATATCCGGAGTTCCAGGATGTCTGTGACAAAAGAAATGCAGACAAACTGCCCCCGCATCGGCCTTATGACTCCCCAGTTGAGCTGCTACCTGGAGCTGAAATACCCTTCGGCAGTATATACTCCCTCTCCGAGCCGGAACTCAAGGCCCTGAAGGAGTACTTAGACGAAAATCTAAAAAAAGGTTTTATCCGACCTTCCACATCTCCTGCAGGGGCCCCCTTCTTCTTCGTGGAGAAAAAAGACTCTTCTCTACGCCCTTGCATAGATTATCGAAAGCTCAACAACATTAGTGTGAAGAACCGATACCCTCTCCCCCTGATTTCTGAACTCCTCGAGAGACTTTGGGCGGCAAAAGTCTTCACTAAGCTCGATCTACGAGGAGCCTACAACTTGGTCCGAATTCGCCCAGGGGACGAGTGGAAAACCGCCTTCCGAACCCGTTACGGTCATTACGAGTATCTGGTCATGCCTTTCGGCCTCTGCAATGCCCCTGCTACCTTCCAACATTTTATCAACTACGTCATTTTATCTTGACCAATTTGTGGTAGCATATCTGGACGATATTTTGATTTTCTCAGAAGACCTCGAACAACATCGTGGGCATGTCCGCAGGGTGCTACAGAAACTCCGTGAACAGTCTCTCTATATTAAACTGGAGAAGTGTGAATTTGAACAGACTTCCACCCAATTCCTCGGCTACATTATTTCCCCGGAGGGCTTACGTATGGATCCCCGGAAGATCCAGGCCGTGACTGAGTGGCCCGCCCCAAAGAACGAAAAGGAGGTCCAGAGGTTTGTAGGTTTCGAAAACTTTTATCGGAAGTTCATTAGGAACTTTTCAAAAATCATCGCCCCAATCACTCAACTAACAAAAAAGACTGTCCCCTTCGTATGGACCCCGGAGGCACAGGAGGCCTTTGCAAAACTGAAGTCCCTCTTCACCTCTGCCCCGATCCTGGCCCACCCAAACCCTGAATTACCATTTACTGTCGAGGTGGACACCTCCGACGCTGCTGTGAGCGCAATTCTGTCTCAGCGTTCAAGAGAAAAGATGCTCCTGCACCCTTGTGTCTTCTTCTCCCGTCAGATGTCCCCTGCTGAACGGAATTACGACATCGGAAATAAGGAACTGCTGGCAATCAAGGATGCTTTCACCGAGTGGAGACACTTGCTGGAGGGGGCCCACAATCCCATCTCTGTATACACCAACCACCGGAACCTAGAGTTTATCCGCAGCGCCAAATGACTCACCGCCAGACAGGCCAGGTGGAGTCTGTTTTTCTCCAAATTCAATTTTTTTTATCTCCTATCGCCCTGGGTCGAAGAACGGCAAAGCGGATGCTCTCTCGAGGATGTTCTCTGAACCCTCTCAGATCAATGAGGCTCCGGCCGGTATCCTTCCTGACAGATGCATCCTAGGAGCCACCTACTCAAGGGAACTCCTGGGTTCCCTCAAGGAAGGGTATGAGAACGATCCCCTCCTCACTTACCCACCTGGAGATGTAAACCTTACTTTCAAGGGTGGCTACTGGTTGTACCAGGATCAGCAGTTGTACGTACCAGAATCTGCACAACTTGACGTACTTAAACTCAACCATGATTCTAAACCGGCCGGCCATCTGGGTATCAGAAGGACCCAGGAGCTCCTCTCCCGTTTCTTCTGGTGGCCAACTTACAGAGAAGATATCAAGAGGTTTGTCTCCTCGTGCATGACGTGCGCCCGCAACAAGACCCCCCACTCCTCCCCCATGGGCTTGCTATGTTTACTCCCGGTTCAATCTCCATGGACTTTATTGTGGACCTTCCTCCCTTAAAGGGCATGAACACCGTCCTGGTCGTCGTCGACCGTCTCACCAAAATGGCTCACTTCATCCCCTGCAAGGGCCTACCCACCGCCAAACAGATCTTGTACTCCGAGAGGTTTTTAGGCTACATGGGGCCCCGGACGATGTGGTTTCGGATCGGGGAGTACAGTTCACTTCCAGGTTCTGGAGAAACTTCTGTCAAGCCCTTGGGATCAAGGTGAACCTGTCCTCTGCGTTCCACCCCCAATCCAATGGGCAGACCGAGAGAACTAATCAAATCCTCGAGCAGCATTTGCGCTGTTTCGTCACCCATCTGCAGGACGACTGGCTGGACCACCTCTCTACGGCCGAGTTCGCCTATAACAATGCGGAGCACAGTTCTACCCAATACAGCCCATTCTACGCCAACACCGGCCTACACCCAACCTTCATCCCTCACTTGCCCATTTCCACCACAGTTCCAGCCGTGGCCGAATGCCTTGCAAGTCTAAAACAGGCACAGGAAAACATTCGGGACAATCTACATCGAGCCCAGAGCCGATTCAAGCAGGCAGCGGATAAACGCCGCAAACCCGCTCCGGAATTCCAGGTAGGAGACAAGGTGTGGCTCTCCACCAGAAACCTAAGCCCAAAGGTTCCCTCCCGGAAATTGGGCCAAAAATACATGGGTCCTTTCCGGATCACGGCTCGAATCAACGAAGTCGCCTTCCGACTCAACCTTCCCAACTCCATCCGAGGGCATCCGGTTTTTCACTGCTCTCTCCTGAAACCACATGTTGAGAACACCTTCCCAGGCCCCCCCTCCGGTAAGAGTACAAGACCAGGAGGAATACACTGTGGCCAAGATCCTTGACTCCAGACTCCACCGAGGAAGGCTGCAGTATCTAGTTGGGTGGAAGGGATATTCCCCCGAGGATAACTCCTGGGAGCCGGAGGAAAATGTCCATGCCCCCAGACTGGTAAAAGCTTTTCACCATAGACATTCCGATAAACCGTCATCTGCAGTGCCCGGAGGTCACCTTGGAGGGGGGGGGGGAGTACTGTCGGGATTCAAACCCGTGACCAGCCATGTCCCAGGCGGTAGCTCTAGCCACTAGACTACCAGCCCTTCTGGACTTTTCCTTCTGCTGAACTCTTTGATCTACCTTGTTCCAGCCTTGCCTTGTTAATCTCTGTGATTCCTTGCACCTGCTACTTCCTCTTTATAAGCCCAGCCTCTTGCATCTGACCCCTGCTGGTTATTGTGCCTCCAAGCCTGTAGCAAGCTTCCGCTCTGCTCCTCCACCACTACTGCTGATTTACCATCGTTGCCAACCCGGACCGTTTGACCTCGCTGATTCGCCTCCTGCATTGACTCACTGCTTACCACCGACCACGCCTCCGTCTACTCCTGCTGTTACCTCGCTGCTATCTCTGTTGCCGACCCGGACTGATCGACCCCGCCTGCCTCTTGCTTCTGTGGGGCTTTGCCACTGGACTCCATACTTCCAGCTCGGGTGTCCCCTGACTCAGGTAAGCCTCGTTTGACACTACCAGCCATAACATTTAGCCTTATCACTAGGGCCGACAGCCATTACATAGTAATGAGCTACACCCACATGTTTTTATTACGATTACCTAATAAATACTTTTTTGTTTTATTTTAACGTTCACGCAATGATTTTTGTTTGATGCATAAGCTAGCGGAACGTGTACCTATACACTTTTTTTCTTGTTGAACATTGATTGAGTTTGTTTAGCCGTACTGGGGAATGGCAGGCTTTTTATCTAGCGTAATTAATGCCGAACAATGGATGGGTGATCCCAGGGGGGTTTTTTCAGAGAAGGAACTCCCCTTTTCGTCGACCACATTGAGCATCTCTGCAGCTTTCAAACAGACCACACGTGTATATAAATATTACGTGAGATCCTGGTGGGAAATTCAATCACTGGAAACATATATATCCAATAAAATTGTCCCCAGGGGTCTACGTAATCCGATCATCCCTGCAGCACGTCTGAGGTCCCCGGAATTTGTCAAAAAATGGGAAAAGGAGTCCCTAGATTCATCTATTAGACTAATGAAACTCCTATTAGAGGAGGAAACAAGTGTACTCAGTAAATTAGAAAGTGAACAAAAAAAGAGACGGTAGAACATACTAAAAAGTTCAATACACAGCCAGACTTCAGACGCACTGGAGGTGGAAACGGAGGCCTCCTCATCTGAGTGTGAAACGGAATCAGAAACATCTTAAGGAGGTGGAGCTACATCCAGTCGTCAGAGAAATACTAACAATAGAGGCAACTACCGTGGGAGATGGGGACGTGGTGGAAGGGGTAGGGGAGGCAAGGGTTTTTTTTTAGACAATACCCCTCCGGCATCCGAATACATGCTACGCAGGAAGGTGTAGTACCCGTGACATCACAACCCATCAGTAGGCCTCAAAACATAGAAGTTGTATTGTAACGCTGATAACGGTGTCATCGCCACTGGCCATGTTGGTGGAGTACTCGAAACAGGGCACACAGGTCTCGCATGGAGGCCCAATCATTGGTGGTGAAGTGGTGCTGCATTGGTGGTGACTGACGCGTGCGTGCTGCAGCTGAAACTCAACTATGGCCTGCTGCTGCTCGCACAGTCTCTCCAGCATGTGCAAGGTGGAGTTCCACCTGGTGGGCACGTCGCATATGAGGCGGTGAGCGGGAAGGCCGAAGTTCCGCTGTAGCGCAGACAGGCGAGCAGCGGCAGGATGTGAACACCGGAAGCGCGCACAGACGGCCCTCACTTTATGCAGCAGCTCTGACATGTCGGGGTAGTTGTGAATAAACTTCTGCACCACCAAATTCAGCACATGCGCCAGGCAACGGATGTGCGTCAAATCGGCTAGTCCCAGAGCTGCGACGAGATTTCGCCCATTATCGCACACCACCAGGCCGGGCTTGAGGCCCACCGGCAGAAACCACTTGTCAGTCTGTTGTTCAATACCCCGCCACAACTCCTGCGCGGTGTGGGGCCTGTCCCCCAAACATATGAGTTTCAGAATGGCCTGCTGACGTTTACCCCGGGCTGTGCTGAAGTTGGTGGTGAAGGTGTGTGGCTGACTGGATGAGCTGGTGGAAGCAGAGGAGGAGGAAGCCGAGTAGGAGGAGGAGGCTACAGGAGGCAAAGAATGATGCCCTGCGATCCTTGGCGGCAGAAGGACGTGCGCGAAGGAACTCTCCGCCTGCAGCCCAGCCGCCACTACATTTACCCAGTGTGCAGTTAGGGAGATATAGCGTCCCTGGCCGTGCTTACTCGTCCACGTATCTGTGGTTAGGTGGACCTTGCCACAGATGGCGTTGCGCAGTGCACACTTGATCTTATCGGATATTTGGTTGTGCAGGGAAGGCTTGGCTGTCTTGGAGAAGTAGTGTCGGCTGGGAACAACATACTGTGGGACAGCCATGGACATCAGCTGTTTGAAGCTGTCTGTATCCACCAGCCTGAATGACAGCATTTCAAAGGCCAGTAGTTTAGAAATGTTGGCATTCAGGCCCAGGGCTCGAGGGTGGCTAGGTGGAAATTTACGCTTTCTCTCCAAGGGGAGATGGAGATGGAGAGCTGAACGCTGCCGTGTGACATGGTGGAGATGCTTGGTGACGCAGGTGGTGTTGTCAGTGGCACATCCTCTGTTTGGTGGGCGGCAGGTGCCAACATTCCTCCCGAGGCGGAGGAAGAGGCCGAGGCAGCAGCAGAAGAGGGAGCAGGGGGAGCCAGACTGAGTTCCTTGCTTTTAAGGTGTTTACTCCACTGCAGTTCATGCTTTGCATGTAGATGCCTGGTCATGCAGGTTGTGCTAAGGTTCAGAACGTTAATGCCTCGCTTCAGGCTCTGATGGCACAGCGTGCAAACCACTCGGGTCTTGTCGTCAGCACATTGTTTAAAGATGTGCCATGCCAGGGAACTCCTTGAAGCTGCCTTTGGGGTGCTCGGTCCCTGGTGGCGGTGGGCAGTAGCAGGCGAACTCTCTTGGAGGCGGCTGTTCTGCTTTTGCCCCCTGCTTTCTCATTTGCTACGCTGTTGGCTCAGTCTCACCACTGCCTTTTCCTCTGAACTATGAAAGTCAGTGGCATGACCTTCATTCCATGTGGGGTCTAGGACCTCATCGTCCCCTGCATCGTCTTCCACACAGTCTTCCTCCCTGACCTGTTCGGTCTGCACACTGCAGAAAGACGCAGCAGTTGGCACCTGTGTTTCGTCATCATCAGAGACGTGCGGACTCGGATGAAGTGGTATTCAAATGTCCTCATCAGGAAACATCAGTGCATTCTATGTCTTCTACCACTGGGGAAGGGCTAGGTGGATTCCCTTGGGAAACCCTGCCAGCAGAGTCTTCAAACAGCATAAGAGACTGCTGCATAACTTGAGGCTCAGACAGTGTCCCTGATATGCATGGGGGTGATGTGACAGACTGGTGGGCTTGGTTTTCAAGTGCCATCTGTGCGCTTTCTGCAGAAGACTGGGTGGGAGATAATGTTGTCAACATGCTGGATCCACTGTCGGCCACCCAATTGACTAGCGCCTGTACCTGCTCAGGTCTTACCATCCTTAGAACGGCATTGGCCCCACCAAATATCGCTGTAAATTCTGGCGGGTACTGGAACCTGAGGTAGTTGGTTCACTAGGACGTGTGGCTGTGGCAGAATGGCCACGTCCTCTCCCAGCACAAGAGGGTACACTAACACCACCATGACCGCGTCCGCGTCCCTTATTAGATGTTTTCCTCATTGTTACCGTTCACCAAGCACCACAATAAGAAAAAAAATATTTGGCCCAACATATTGCTTTCAAATTCAGGCCTTTTTTTTACAGGCACCTAACACTATCTGCCTATTTATTTATGTAGCGTATTACACTAATCCAGGCACAGCAGTAACCACTGATTTAGGGGAATATCTCTTTTAGGGCTAGTATTTAGGCCCTGGATGAAAGGTATCCTTTTATGGACAGATTTACAATTGGCCTGCAACAGCTGGGACATCAGATTCAGGGTATTGCTATTTTGGCAATTGAATTTCACCCCAGAACAAAATATGTTTTTGCGGACACTATGAATCTTGGCCTGCAACAGCTGGGACACCAGATTCAGGGTATTGCTATTTTGGCAATTGAATTTCACCACATAAAATAATCTATCCTTTGCCAGACAGCAGACAGTATTATACTTGGCTAGCCAAAGCTGGAACACCAGATTTAGGGGATTGGTATTTGGGCAATTGTATTTAACCCCTTAATAAAATATAGAAATTGCTATCCTGAGTTTCTAGGGGTGACAATTAGCACAGCCAAGCCCCTGATGTAGGATATAGCAAAAAATAAACTAGTATTGTTGGACTTGGTGGCAGCTTGTTCTGGTGCACCACAAGTCACAAAATGGCCGCCGATCACCCCAGAAAATAAGTGACAGAAAAACGCTCTGTCCAGCCTAAAAACCAGTGAGCAAGTAACTAGCAGAAGTTCAATCATTCACAGCTGTAGATAGATCCTTTCATTAGGTGCTGTTGCTGACTTTTCCCTGCCTAATCTCGCCCTCACAGAAGCTGCGTCCTCTCCCTACACTAATCAAAGCAGTGTGACGTGCGGCGCTACGTGACTCCAGCTTAAATAGAGGCTGGGTCACATGCTGCACTTGTCCAATCACAGCCATGCCATTAGTAGGCATGGCTGTGATGGGCTCTTAGGGCATGAAGTAAAACGCTAGCTGATTGGCTGCTGGGTAGCCCTTCAGAAAGCGGGAAGTAATCGCCGAACAACGAACCCGAACTCAAACTTTTTTGAAAATGTTCGGGTCCGTGTCCTGGACACCCCAAAATTCGGTACGAACCCGAACTATGCTCGAACTGTTCGCTCAACACTACTGAAGACAGTTTATGTTGTTCATCATAGGAAACCCATACCATTCACTTGATTTACTAAAAAGGCAGACAAGTTCATTCATTTTTACTCCACTAGTAGTTTATGTAAAATATCAAGGTTTAAAAAATCATTCACTGATAGTATAAATGATGCTCTAGTTCACTGTGTTTCCAATTTTATATGAAAGACGAGTAGTTGTAATATGAAGAGCTTTGAATGTACCTGTCATTTCAGTTAATACAGGAGGTAATTTTTCAGGATAAGCTGTCATGTGGGTGTACATGAGGAATAACACTATATCTGGCCATTATACGACTTGAATTTGAGATTTTTAGAAGTTACCTCCTGCAGTGCTCACCTCTAATTCTCAGTTGTCCCTGATCTAGGGGTATAGACTAGCTGCTATGATGTCTCACTATACAAAATGTTACTTTGGAAGCCCATGTCCGTCACTGCTCAGCTACTTCTGTTAGGAACATTACTCAATGTACAACTACTACTTCTATTTTTCCCTTCACTACCACTTCCTCCTCTATTTCCGCTCTGTGATGCTGCACAGCTGCTTCTACTTGCTAATCAACTTCTGCTATAACTCTGTGCTGCTGATCTTATTTCCTTGCCTGAGCAGCTAGGTTCCTAAATACATTGTACAGGTATCCTGTTTACTACTATCTGCCTTTGTACTAATCTGTGGCTGCTTACAATTGTGATCCTCTTTTGCCAGCCCTGACTTCGGATCTGTATTACCGATTTGCACATACTCTGCCTGCCCTGACCTCGGCCTGTTACTGACTATGTGGTTTGCCTGTTCTTTCAGTGCCTTGCACTGGGGGTTCTAACCACTGTGGGATAGCTGTCAAAAACATCGAGAAGCCACCAGGATAATGCCCAACCAGTTGGTTGACAAAGTGGTTCCACACCCACTGCAGTAACAGAATACACATGGAGAAAACAGGAGATTTTTACTGACTCAGAAGCAGCATCATCATCATATAGGACATAGTAGAAAATACTGAACAGTATTGATGCAAATAAAACACTTGGGGTGAGATAGAAGAATCACAAATATCTGCAACAGCCTCTGTTCCTGTTTCTCTGCTTCTTTCTCATTCTGCGGCTTACTTCATATCTCTTACCATCTCCATAGACTTCTATAAGCAGCAGGCAATTCAATCCTTCTCTTAAGAAGGATATATCACAGAATTCAGAGTGAATATTAGCTTAGGAAAGGTGGGAGAAGAAAAATAACTAGTAGGTGAATTAAAAAGACTTTACTCTGATAAGATGTACAAAGTTTCCTATATTTATTGACGCAACATTTGTTGAAAGTACAGTGACCATTTAAAAGGAATTTTAAATATCATGGGGGGGGGGGGGGGTGTAGAGGGGGGATTTATCAAAACTATTGCAAAGGAAAACTGGCTTAGTTGCTCATACTAATCAATCAGATTCCACCTAATTTCCAAAGGAGCCCTGAAAAATGAAAGCCAGTTTTCCTTTGCAATAATTTTGATGAATGTCCCCCTATATAAATGATTTACACAGAGTAATAATGGTAATTTTTGAATGTATGGTTGAGATGCCTCTGTAAAAACATTCCAAGTGAAGTATGCAAGTACCGTATTATAAATCAGATACTTTGAGAACACTTTAATTTCAACACTGTTAGCTCATATTCATGCATTTGCAAAGTAGATTCAAGGTAATTCCTTCTACTGGGATGGCCTAAAAACTACCTGCCGCTTGTCAAGAACACTAAAGGTACAGTCACATGTTCAGGTCATTTGATGCAATTTTTTAATCCAAAATCAGGCGTGGACCATTAAAGCAAAGTATTAAGGACAAAAACTACTTCTCATTTTTGAATTCGCTTTTGGTTTTGATGTCAAAAACTGCATTAAACATGACTCTTCTTGCCCGTGGAACACTGAAGTGACTTCAGTTCTCCATGCGCCATTTTGCCACAGTGCAACATCACTGTCCTAGAGGGACCCTTCATATATTCTGCTTTCACATGCTTCTGTCACTCTGTGACCAAGGTCTGCAAGAGGACCAAAATGTCTGAATATATTCACATTTCTACTACTGCTATTCTTATCTCAGATTAAGGCTACATGCACACGACAGTTGTTTTTTGCTGTTTGCAAATCGCTGATCCGTCTTCCTTTTTTTTCACATCCGTTCAATGTGTCCACAAATTTTGTAGGTTGTGTTTCCGTGTGTCTTCCGTTTTTTTTTTTTTTTTTTTTCAGATACGCAAAAAAAAAGGAAGTCTTGAACCAGTTTCTTAAAGTACCTGTACAAGTGCCCTTGTTTCCAAGCAACCATCCACAAAAAAAAACGGATGCGGATGACAAACGGATGGCTTCCATTTGTCATCGGCATTTTTTGCGGACTCATTGACTTCCATGGGTCCGCAAACCATTTTTTGTGGATAAGAATAGGACATGCCATATTTTTTTTTGCGGACGTGACATGCGGACGCGGACAGGCAACGGAAGAGGCATCCTCATTTTTAACGGATCCATAGAAATGAATGGGAAACCATCAGATCCGCAAAAAAAATGGAACGGAGGCTGCGAAAAACCACTGCCGTGTGCATGTAGGCTAAGGCTACATGCACACGACCGTTGGTGTTTTGCGGTCCGCAAACCACGGATCCGCAAAACACGGAAGCTGCTCCACGTTCTGTTCCGCAATTTGCAGAACGGAACGCGGCCCATTATAGAAATGCCTATTCTTGTCCGCAAAACATACGGCTCGGACGTGGACCACAACAACGGCCGTGTGCATGAGGCCTAAATCATATTCTTATTGATATTTCTATCTCAAAATAAATATGGAATCTATTTTCTAATAAAGATTAAATTTTTTCATTGTATTTTTTGAACTTCCAGAAGGTCTCCCTATTAAGATGTTTTCCTTCTTGGATCCCTTACACCTAAAAACCTATGCAGCTCTATACTCAAAAAAGAGAATCCTTTAGACTACATTTCCACAACTGTGAAAAATGGCCAGAAGGACCCCATTGAAATCAGTAGGATCCGTTTTAAACAGCATGGAGTGCACCAGTCTAAAAGCCATTTAGAAAAGGCTACAAGAGTCTTTCATGAGTAAAATAAAAAAAGAAAGTACTCAACTCATCAACTTGAACCTGCAGGGACACTAACTCCTTGAAACCGCACTATTCTCTGAATGCAGCAGGACCTGTGCTCCCAACATCCTGAAGTCAGATATGCATCCAGTGAATTGCGAGGGTTTGAGAAGCAGGCAGTGGCGCAGCTATAGGGGTCGCAGCGGTCGCAATTGCGACCGGGCCCCTAAGTCAGGGGGGCCCACGGGGCCCCCTCCAGGAGAGAGCTGCTTCCCGACAAGTTATTTGAGGTCTTGAGGACCTTTTTCCCTCAGCCAATCAGTGGCTGCAGCTGTGTCACATGTCAGGCCAGCGATTTCATGCTGAGCCAATCACTGGCTTGACACATGACATAACTGTGGCCACTGATTGGCTGAGTGTGAAAGGTCCTCAAGACCTCAAACAACTTGTCGGGAGGCCAGAGAGAAGATACCAGGAGTCACACAGAGGAGAAGAGGAGCTGCTACAGACGGGACCAAGACCAGGTGAGCAGAATACTTTTACATAATATTAATAGAGGGGAGAACTGTGACATGGAGTGGGGAGGACTGTGACATGGAGGGGGGAGGACTGTGACATGGAGGGGGAGGACTGTGACATGGAGGGGGAGAAATGTGACATGGAGGGGGAGGACTGTGACATGGAGGGGGAGGACTGTGACATGGAGGGGGAGGACTGTGACATGGAGGGGGAGGACTGTGACATGGAGGGGGAGAAATGTAACATGGAGGGGGAGAAATGTGTCATGGAGGGGGGAAATGTGAAATGGAGGGGGAAAATGTGACATGAAGAGGGAGAAATGTGTCATGGAGGGGGAGAAATGTGTCATGCAGGGGGAGAAATGTGACATGGAGGGGGAGAACTGTGACATGGATGGGGGACAAATGTGACATGGAGGGGGAGAAATGTGACATGAAGAGTGATGGAGAAATGTGACATGGAGGGGAGAAATGTGTCATGGAGAGGGGAGAAATGTGACATGGAGGGGGAGAAATGTGACATGGAGGGGAGAAATGTGACATGGAGGGGGAGAACTGTGACATGGAGGGGGAAATGTGACATGGAGGGGAGAAATGTGTCATGGAGGGGAGAATGTGACATGGAGGGGAGAAATGTGACATGGAGGGGAGAAATGTGACATGGAGGGGGAGAAATGTCACATTTCCCCACCATGTGACATTTCTCCCCTCCATGTCACATTTCTCCCCTCCATGTCACATTTCTCCCTCCATGTCACATTTCTCCCCTCCATGTCACATTTCGCCCCTCCATGTCACATGACCCCTCCATGTCACATTTCTGCCTCCCTCCATGTCACATTTCTCTGCCTCCCCCCTCCATGTCACATTTCTCCGCCTCCCCCCTCCATGTCACTGGACACCATTCGGCTAAGTTCACATCAGTGTTTGGCCTTTCTGTTCTCCTGTTCTGTTATAGGAGCAGGTGAACGGAAAGGACGGATTCGGCACATAATTGAGCCGAACAGAGCCTAAGGACCCCATAGACTATAATGGGGTGTGTTAGGTGTCCGCTCCGAAGATGATTTTGGAGCAGAGTCAAAAGTCCTGCATGCACAGCTTTTGTCTCCGCTCCAAAATAATCTTCGGAGCGGACACCTAACGGACGCCATTATAGTCTATGGGATCCTTAGGCTCTGTTCGGCTCAGGTTTGTGCCGAATGCTTATTTTCTTTTCTCCTGCTCCTATAACAGAGCAGGAGAACGGAACGGCCGAACGGGGGGGGTGGGGGGGGGGCCCAAATTGAACTCTTGCACCAGGGCCCATGAGCCTATAGCTACGCCCCTGGAAGCAGGTGTTCCTGCGGGTGAAAGTGGATGATTTTTTTTTTTTTTTTTTTTTTTGTCAGGCATTAGCATGGATGAGAGGAAGGCAGGGACATTATATATGGGGGCACAACTGGGCCATTATAACTACAGGGTGAACAAAGGGGTGAATTATTTATACTGGAGGCACTATGGGAGGGCATAATATCTATATACTGAGGGCACAGCAGGGTTTGAGGTTTTAACTTAAAAACTCTATGAAAAATCATCTGTTTTTAATGCTCGCTTTTCATGGCTGTTAAAAATGATGCAAGACAGCCATTAAAAACAGACAGATGGCTAGAAAATGGATGCATAAATGGGTGAAAAATGGCCATGAAAAACTAACAGTGTCTCTGTTTTTAATGACTCTTTTAATGACCACCTAAGGCTACATTCACACAAAAGTGAAAAACTGTCCTATAGATATTTTTTTTTTTTTTCACTGATACCTTTTTGAGAAACAGACTTTATAAAAGGGCCACATCACTTTTATGTGAGCAGTCGATCAGTGAAAACAGACAAAATAGAACATGTTCTATTTTTTTGATGTCCGTTCACTGGCAGTCAAAAAAACTGCTGTGTGAATAACTCCATAGACTATTATTGTTTTTCAAATAGAAGTGTGATGGCATTTAAAACAAGATCTATCACATGTCCATTTTTCACTCTTATTTCAATATAGCTTTAGTAGTGCATGTCTTGTGTGATAGCACAGAGAAATTGTTCACATTAGGGTTGGCAAAATCTGACAATGACGTCTTATCCTGAGTTAGGGTCCATTAACAAGTCCGTAAGTGTTTTGTGGATCCTGCAGACAGCGGCAATGTGTGATCCGCAATTTGCGGACCGCACATTGACGACACTATAATAGAAAATGCCTTTTCTGGTCCGCAATTATGGACAAAAATAGGACATGTTCTATTTTTTTCGGGAACGGAATTGCAGTTCCCAAAAATATAGATCCCGGAAATGCGGACCCAAATTACAGACGCGTGAATGGACTGTTAGAGGGCAAGAGGTGCACACGATATATTGCTTCCTGCATACATTGCAAGTTGCAGTTGCAATTTATAAATCCCTTTATACAGTGTGGCCAAAGCAAACTGCCTAATAGTAAATCTGTCTTAATTGTCCATAGCAACCAATCAGAGCTGGGCTTTAATTTTTTCAGAGCCCTGTAGTAACTGAAAGCTGAGATCTGATTGTTTACTATGGACAACTAGGACAGATTTATTATTCAGTTTGATAAAAGTGGCCTATTGTGTCAGAAAGATGGCGTTATCCCTGGAACAGAGAGTAGTGATTGTGAAAGGCTATGTGCGAAGCAGATCGATTAAGACAGGCCTGCTCAACCTGCGGCCCTCCAGCTGTTGCAAAACTACAACCCCCATCATTCTTGGACAGTCTACAGCTATCAGCCTGCTGAAGGGCCACAGGTTGAGCATCCCTGGATTAAGGAAACGCAAGACACCTTTGCCGACAAGCAGTGGTGTGCCTAGGGTGTTTGGCACCCGGGGAGGGTCCTTTCACTGCCCCCCCCCATACTTTTGAAAAAAATTGTACGCCCTCATTGTAGAACCTTCACAGTAGTTTTGTCTAGATATGTGCCCACTCACAGTAGTTATGCCCATAGTGTGCCCCCTCAAGATAGTTATGCCCTTACTGTACAACTTTCACAGTAGTTATGCCCACACTGTGCCCCCTTAAAGTACTAATTCCTTCAATGTGCCCCTTGAGAGTAGTAATGCCTTACCGGTGGCCCTTCACAGTTGTAATGCCCTCTTTGTGCCTCCCTCACAGTAGTTATGCCCTCTCTGTGCCCCTTTCACAGTAGTAACATAGTAACATAGTACATAAGGCCGAAAAAAGACATCTGTCAATCCAGTTCGGCCTGTCATCCTTCTATTTGATCCAGAGGAAAGAAGTACTCCCTGGATCAACGACCCATCTCTAGTAGCTATAGCCTGTAATATTACACTACAGGAATACATCCAGGCCCCTCTTGAATTCCATTATTGTACTCACCATCACCACCTCCTCAGGCAGAGAGTTCCATAGTCTCACTGCTCTTACCGTAAAGAATCCTCTTCTATGTTTGTGTACAAACCTTCTTTCCTCCAGACGCAGAGGATGTCCCCTCGTCACAGTGACAGTCCTGGGGATAAATAGATGATGGGAGAGATCTCTGTACTGACCCCTGATATATTTATACATAGTTATTAGATCTCCCCTCAGTCGTCTTTTTTCTAAAGTAAATAACCCTAATTTTGATAACCTTTCAGGGTACTGTAGTTGCCCCATTCCAGTTATTACTTTAGTTGCCCTCCTCTGAACCCTCTCCAGCTCTGCTATGTCCGCCTTGTTCACAGGAGCCCAGAACTGTACACAGTACTTCATGTGTGGTCTGATTAGTGATTTGTAAAGTGGTAGGACTATGTTCTCATCACGGGCGTCTATGCCCCTTTTTGATGCAACCTATTATCCTATTGGCCTTGGCGGCAGCTGCCTGACACTGGTTTTTGCAGCTTAGTTTGCTGTTTATCAAAATTCCTAGATCCTTTTCCATGTCAGTGTTACCGAGTGTTTTACCATTTAGTATGTGCGGGTGACTTGCATTATTCCTTCCCATGTGCATAACTTTACATTTATCAGTGTTAAAGCTCATCTGCCACTTCTCTGCCCAAGCCTCCAATCTATCCAGATCCCTCTGTAGCAGTATATTGTCCTCTTCAGTGTTAATGCTCTATATGTGCCCCTTCACAATTGTAATGTCCTCTCTGTGCCCCTTCAGAGTAGTTATGCCCTCACTAGGCCCCCATAACAGTAGTGCCCTCTGTGCCCCTTCACAGTAGTAATGCCCATTGTGCCCCCTTTACAATAATAATGCCCACTCAGTGCCCCATAACAGTTATGCTCACCCACTTCACAGGAGTAATGCTCTCTGTGCCCCCTTCACAGTAGTAATGTAATCTGTGCCCCTTCATAGTAGTAATGCCCATTGTGCCCCTTCATAGAAGCAATGCCCATTGTGCCCCTTAGTAGTGCCCCTAGTAGTAATGCCCTCTGTGCCCCCTTTTGTAGTAGTAATGCCCTCTGTGCTCCCTTTGTACTAGTATTACCCTCTGTTATCCCTTTGCATTAGTATTCTCCTCTGTGCCCCCTTTTGTAGTAGTAATGCCTTCTGTGCTCCCTTTGCATTAGTATTACCCTCCCACAAAAAAAGCCGGCAGCGTGATCTGTGCCTGCAGGCTTAATGGTGGAGCAGGGAGAAGTCTCCTTGCTTCACGATTCTGTGCACAGCCAGCCTGAAGGAGGGGAGGAGCGCAGGAGCTGAGCTGTCAGTAAGTGACAGGGCCCAGCACCCTACACTCCAGCAATGAGCGCTTCCATCTGTATTGATGGAAGTGCTCATTGCTTCTAGGCTCTGGCACCCCCTGAGAGTGGGCACCCGGGGTGGACTAATGCCCCCACTTAGCACGCCATTGCCGACATGTACCCAGGAACAAAACCACCAGCTAAACTATGTATTCAGAGTCTGGTTCAGAAATGGCATCAAACTGTTGCAAACATGAAGAAACCAAGGCTTCCATCAATCATGATGGCTTAAATTATGCATGCGGATTGCAAGTAGCCCCCAGAAATCAACTCGAAAACTGTCTCAGCAAGTTGGTGTATCACGAATGACGTGTCAGCGAGTGCTGAAATCTCTGAACCTGAAACTGTACTGAATAACGTGTGCAGGAACTGAAATAGTCTCACAAAGCTAAATGCATAAATTACTGGACTGCTTTTGCTGAGAGACATTTGGACATATGCAGAATACCAGGGTACTAATATTGGCACTACAGTCCTGCGTCAACACATGGAGGATCACCATAAAGTGGCTTTGGAAAATCGTGTTATTCATTCAGTCTAACAGCCTGATGCAGCAAATGCTACCTCTCCCACCGGCCCTCAACCCCTCTCCAGCAGTCAGGGCTTGTCAATGTCAGAAGAAGTAAGCTGTCATTCCTTCCCATTGACCTCAATCTTGTCCTGATGCTCCTACTCCTCGTCACTTGTTTGGACAGCAATCGTGCACTGAGGCAATTGCAAAAAGACAACAGTATCCAACGGCACAGAAGCTGAACGTGCACCTGGCCATGTTGTTGGTACTACAGTCCCTTCCATTTCCACGTAGTTGACTCTGCACATTTCAGAGAAGTGATGGCTTGTGAACACCCAAGGTAGAGAGTCCCAAGCCGACATCACTTTTCCCAAAAACCTGTACCAGCCCTGCACACGTTCGTTGAGCAGGAGGTAGGCCAATCCATGGGCCTCTTGGTGTCTGGTAGACTTCATGTCATGCTGTCTTTTTTTTGTAGTGGCAGCCACATGGTCAAGATTCCGCAGAGGGATGACTACTGGCTATCCACATTGTTTCACCCTCGCTACAGGTCAAAAATGGGTGCATTTTTTAGACCTTCTAAGAGGGATGAAAAAATTGACTATCAATTTACTATTGATAGAGACATGCTGTGTAGTTGGGTGGTTGCTACCTACGAACACCATCTGTCATTCTTACGAAGGTCTGACTGGACGGAACCTCTGTGCTTACGCTCCACTGCCATAAATGGTGCGGGCAGGAGCAGCAATAGCTCCACGAGCAGCAACTTGAGTCTAGAGTCTATGCTGAGCAGTTTTCTTCAGCTGTCTTCTGAAGAAACCACCCAGCATCAGTGAGACATCCAGCAGGTGGTGGCATACTTGGAATGCACCCTGTCATCCATAATCCAAGAGCCTCTGGACGGGGCATGTAAACTTGAAGTGTTTTTCCCTCAAGTGGCTGAGTTTGCCATGGGCATGCTTTCCTACCTGGCCAGTAGTGTGGCATCAGAGCAGGTGTTCAGTACGGCTGGGGAAATAAATACCCCTAAAAGAACTTGCCTTTCCTCCTTAAATGTTGAGATACTAATCTTCATAAAGAGATATATATATATTTCCCCTTTAAGATTGCACTTCATATGGCCATATGAGGACTTATTTTTTGCATGATAAGTTGTACTTTTTAAGGGCAGCATTTAATTTACAATGTATGTTATTGGATAACAGGCTAAAAATAAATAATATACAAACAAACTACAATTTGGCCAAGGTTTTTGAGTTTTTGACATCAGTGTTCACTGTGTGCTAAAAATGACATCCTTATTCTGCAGGTCAATATGAATACAGCAATACCAAACTTGTATATTTTTTTGTTTTACTATTTAAAAAAAAAAAAAAACCTCATGCATCACTGCAATGTATCATAATTCTCTGACATTCATTGACTGACTATTGATTTTATTAGTACAATTTTTCTGGTACATACGACTTTTTAATCACTGTTAAGTTTTTTGAGGGAAAAGGTGACAAAAAACAAGGGGAATAGTTCAGACATTGAAGATACCTAATATATTTATTTTTCATATATAAAATTAGGAAAGGTAGGTTATTTAAACTCTTTAAACCTTTAGCCCCTTAGGGGGTTAGAATTTGTGATCTTTTGATCTTTTGTCCTATTCACACTAATTAGGGCGAATGGGATTTTGACATACTCCTTGCTGAGCTGTGCCTCGCACACAGCGCAGCAGGGAGGTTACTGTAGCAGCCATGAGAAGCTTAATAAGCGTCCAGGCTGCCATGGTAAACAACCAGAGCCCCACAATTTAACTGCAGGGACTCCAATCGGAAGGCAGAGGGACCACATCTCTCTGCCTTACCTCGCAGATGCCACAAATCCATGTTGATCGTAGCATCTGAGAGGTTAAAGAAAAAAAGACATTGCAACAGCTCTCTGCAAACACAAATAAAGTACAATGATGCCATAATTTTATTTATTATAGAAAACATTCTGGTGCTAATGCTACACTTATTTAGTAAATTTGAGATTCTTGGCAAATATATTTTGTACAAAATTATCTGGGCCCGTCTGCCAAACGTCAAGGTGTGGCTGGCTGCAGTTGCACCTGTGAGGGGTTAAGCTCGGGATCGCCTTTGCTGGGGTCAAAGGACACGTGTCAGCTTCATACCATTCCGACCAGACACCGGGAATAAGGTTTAAGCTGGCTTGTAGCCAGGTTTTATTGAGAAGGTTGCATAAATAAAACAGAACAACAAAAGAAAAACTTGCCTGTCCGGCGTTTACTAAACATCAGAGGTCCCTATCTATCCACTGGAGGGCTTCTTCCTGCCAGCTCACAAAACAATGTTTCAGCAACCTTTTACTCACGGTCTTTTCTCACTCACTCACACAGACAGACTTTCTGTGTCCCCAGGCAGAGAGAGACTGACTTACCTCCAGTCTCTGTTATATCCCCACCCTTGTGCATCCTCATTAATTACCTCACAGGTGAGATCTTTCACCTGCTACTTCACATAGGAGAGGAATCTTGGGGAAATATACTCCCTTCCACCACCAATCCTGCATTGGTGTCACATATCCCCCCCCTCTGCTCAGGCAAGTGGGACTAAGCAACTGAAACCAGCAGACAGTGCACACGTGACAATGCATCTGCGTTTCCTTGCCACTTTCCTGGCCTATGCTCCACTGCAAAATTGTAAGCCTGCAGGGCCAGAAACCATCTTGTCACTCTGCTATTTTTCTCTCTGTTCAGGTTCATCCACTTCAGAGGGGCATGATCAGTGATTAACCGAAACTTCCAACCTAGCAAGTAATATTTGAGTGATTCTAAAGCCCACTTGATGGCCAAACACTCCTTCTCTACCACTGCATAGTTCTTCTCATGCTTATTTAGTTTGCGACTCAAGTAAAGCACGGGATGCTCCTCTCCAACACTCTGTGACAACACTGCCCCTATTCCTGAGCTAGAAGCATCTGTCTGTACCACAAATTCCTTTCTAAAGTCAGGGGTCATCAACACTGGTTGGGAACAAAGAGCCTGTTTTAGCGTCTGAAACGCCTCCTCTGCTTCAAAATTCCATTTTATCATCACGGACCCGTTTCCCTTAGTGAGATCAGTTAAGGGAACTGCTATAGCTGCAAAATTGGGTATGAACCGCCTATAATAGCCAGTAATCCCTAGGAATGCCCTCACTTGTTTCTTATTTACAGGCTGGGGCCAGTTCTGTATGGCTTCAACCTTGTCAACTTGGGGCTTGACTACACCTCTTCCAATAATGTAACCCAAATACTTGGCTTCCTCTAGGCCAATGCTACACTTCTTGGGGTTCGCAGTCAACCCCGCTCTCCTCAAATCATCAATCACTGCCTGTACCTTGAGTAGGTGTGTCTCCCAGTCTGCACTGTGTATCACTATATCATCAAGATAAGCAGAAGCGTACTGTCTATGTGGTCTCAACACTCTGTCCATTAGCCGCTGAAATGTTGCAGGAGCCCCATGCAGTCCAAAAGGCATAGTTACATACTGAAATAGGCCATCAGGTGTGGAAAATGCTGTCTTCTCTTTGGCAGCGTCCGTCAGGGGTATTTGCCAATAACCCTTTGTCAGGTCTAAGGTCGTAATGTAACGGGCTGTACCGAGTCGGTCTATAAGCTCGTCCACTCGTGGCATAGGGTATGCATCAAACTTAGACACTGTATTCAACCTCCTAAAATCATTACAGAACCTTATGGTACCATCAGGCTTTGGAATTAATACAATAGGGCTTGACCATTCACTATGAGACTCCTCAATTACTCCCAAATCCAGCATATCTTTTACTTCTTTTGAGACTGCCTCTCTTCTGGCCTCAGGAATCCTATAAGGTTTTACATGGACCCTAACCCCAGGTTCAGTTATGATGTCGTGTTTTATGAGTGGTGTCTGCCCCGGCTTTTCTGAAAAAACTCTCTGTTCTGAGCTACCAACTGTCTAGCTTCCTTCTTTTGGACATCGGATAGAGTCTCAGCTATTCTGACCGCAAGTATTGCTGCCCCGTTATTGATGGGTGGAGCAAGTACTGCGGCCATGACTGGCCGGTCCTTCCAAGGTTTTAACAGATTTATATGGTAAATCTGTTCTGGCTTCCTTTTACCTGGCTGGTATACTTTATAGTTCACCTCACCTACTCTTTCAATAATCTCAAACGGACCTTGCCATTTAGCCAAGAATTTACTCTCAACTGTGGGGACGAGAACTAGTACTCGATCCCTGGCGCAAATGTTCGAATCTTGGCCCCCTATCATATATCATTTTCTGTACTCCTTGAGCCCGTTCCATATGTTCCTTAACAATTGGCATGACTGCAGAGATCCTGTCCTGCATCTGGGACACATGCTCTATTACACTTTTGTATGGTGTTACCTGTCCTTCCCACGTTTCTTTAGCCACATCTAATAAACCGCGTGGGTGTCTACCGTATACCAGTTCAAAAGGTGAAAACCCTGTGGATGACTGCGGTACCTCCCTTATGGCAAACAGCAGATATGGGAGCAAAAAGTCCCAATTTTTGCCATCTTTATCTACCACCTTTTTCAGCATTTGTTTCAGGGTTTTGTTAAATCTTTCAACCAATCCGTCAGTTTGGGGGTGATAGACTGAAGTACGCAGTTGGGTAACTTTAAAAAGCCTGCAAAGTTCCTTCATAACATTAGACATAAAGGGCGTCCCTTGGTCAGTGAGTATTTCTTTTGGGATACCAACCCGACTAAACACATGGACCAGTTCTTTTGCGATGGTCTTTGATGAGGTATTGCGCAAAGGTATGGCCTCGGGGTAACGGGTAGCATAATCCATTATGACTAAAATATGCTGGTGACCCCGAGCTGACTTTATTAGGGGACCAACCAAATCCATCCCAATGCGCTCAAAGGGTATCTCAATGATTGGCAAGGGCACCAAAGGGCTGCGGAAATGGGGTATAGGGGCTGTAATCTGACACTGAGGGCAGGATTCGCAATATGCTTTAATATCTCCATGCATTCCCGGCCAGAAAAATCTTTCTAAAATTCTTTCAGACGTTTTCTGGATCCCCAAATGGCCACCCATAATGTGTCCATGTGCCAGATCCAGAACGGTTCTCCGGTAGGGCTTTGGAACCACTAACTGCTGTACCACCTCCTCTCCCTTCTTGTCTATCTGATACAACAGGTCATTCTCTAGAGCCATGTAGGGAAAAGCCTGCCTAGAACCAGGTTCCACAGGATTCCCATTTATCACTTTTATATTCTCTCTGGCTCGCATAAGGGTAGGGTCCTTCATTTGCGCACTTTGAAAGTCGTCTTTGCTAATGTCTAGGTCAGGCATACCCTGGAGTGTTACACCTTCAGTCTCAGTCTCTGACGTGGACTCATCTAGGTCTCCTGCCATAACAGAGAATGGGAAAGGGGTGGAGCCCTCTGCAGATACCTCAACTACATCCCCTAGTGGGGAATCCTCTAATGGTTCTGGGCCTATATCAGAAGCTGTCAAAATCTGCGGTGTACCTCTTTTTATTTCCAACTTAGACTCCCATAATTTCCAAAAATGTGGAAAATCTCTCCCAATAATAACCTCATGCAGTAGTGCTGGGACTATTCCAACTTTATGACGTACAGACCCATAGGGAGTGGTAATTAAAGCAAGAGTAGTCTGGTATTCACATGTATCCCCATGCACACAAGTCACAGTAAACGTGTCAGATTGACTGTGAGAGGGGCCTATAAGGCCTGCTTTCACCAGAGTTACCACACTCCCTGAGTCTAGCAGCGCAGTCACACTCTGATCATTCACTTTCAATTCACACAAATGTTTTTCGGTGCTGTCTGAACCTGCAGCAGTACACACCACATGCGCAAACATAGACATGCGTTTTTCATAAAAGCAACATCACATTGCATAGGTTCAGTAGTCATAGGACAGTTCACCGCAATGTGTCCCAGCTCATTACACCGGAAACACCTTATGGGCCCTTTGTTCAGTCCAACATTATACCCCTTGGGCTTTCCTGAGCCCACAGTCTCATTATCGTCTTCACTCAAAGTCTTTACATTTCTCCCAGTTCCCTTAAGCCCTTGAACAGTCTTACCCGGAACTCTTGGACTCCGTGGGGTTGAGGGCTGTGAGTTATTTAGTAGATCCTCAGCTGCAGAGTATCGCTCCACCAGGTCAATAAGCTGGTCTGCTGTCTTGGGGTCCCCATGGCTCACCCACTTCCTTAGGGCTGGGGGTAGTGATCTCAGGAACTTGTCGAGGACCACTCGCTGCACCACGTCAGGTGCTGACAAAATCTCTCGTTGTAGCCATTTCCGGGTCAAATGAACTAGATCGAACATCTGTGAACGTGGTGGTTTATCCATTTTATATGTCCACTGATGTACTCGCTGTGCTCTGACTGATAGGGTAACACCTAGCCGAGCCAGGATCTCTGACTTAAGTTTATCATAGTCCTGGGCAGCCTCAGGTTCCAGGTCAAAATAAGCCTTTTGCGCTTCACCTGCAAGGAACGGGGCGAGCAGTCCTGCCCACCGTGGCTTTGGCCACGCTTCCCGCACTGCTGTCCTCTCAAATGTAGCCAGGTAAGCTTCCACATCATCCTCTGCTGTCATCTTTTGCAAAAAATGACCCACATGGAAAGTTGTCTGCTCTTTTCCTGGCTGTATCACTGGAAGACTTGCCACACGCTGCACCACTTCCTGCAAGATTCGTCGATCTTTATTCGTGGCCTCTATCAGGGTGGTTAGCTGTGCAGACAGTGCGGTTTGATTCTTGCTGGGTTGCATTTGTGCGCTGTTGTTCTCTGGTTGCCTCCTGCTGGGCTGCCGCAGACTGTATCAGTGCCTTTACTACGTCATCCATTTTCAAACTTCTAACGTGCTTGCCCGCATCCGACACCACTTGTGAGGGGTTAAGCTCGGGATCGCCTTTGCTGGGGTCAAAGGACACGTGTCAGCTTCATACCATTCCGACCAGACACCGGGAATAAGGTTTAAGCTGGCTTGTAGCCAGGTTTTATTGAGAAGGTTGCATAAATAAAACAGAACAACAAAAGAAAAACTTGCCTGTCCGGCGTTTACTAAACATCAGAGGTCCCTATCTATCCACTGGAGGGCTTCTCCCTGCCAGCTCACAAAACAATGTTTCAGCAACCTTTTACTCACGGTCTTTTCTCACTCACTCACACAGACAGACTTTCTGTGTCCCCAGGCAGAGAGAGACTGACTGACCTCCAGTCTCTGTTATATCCCCAGGGTTATATCCCCACCCTTGTGCATCCTCATTAATTACCTCACAGGTGAGATCTTTCACCTGCTACTTCACATAGGAGAGGAATCTTGGGGAAATATACCTCCCTTCCACCACCAATCCTGCATTGGTGTCACACACCCCTTAGAGTAAGTATAAAGCTGTAGCCTGCTCTCATTCTATTTATTGGAAGCCATTTGGCACTAGGAGAAGTATAGAGTGAATTCAGCATGCATGTTGGTACCTGCATCCCTGGATTTAATGGAGGCCGATATGGCACCAAAAATGGTAAAAAGCAGAGTGGACCCGGCATGCATGTGGAACCTGCACTCCCTTAATTTAATGGTGGCCATTAAGGCACATAACAAATAGCATTTAGTGTTAGGTTCCCGTCTTACAGAGATTGCCTTGACGTCTGGTAGAGGGACCCAAATAATTTTGTACAAAATGTATTTGCCAAGAATCTCAAATTTATTAAATGTGCTGGCTGACCCCCTTTTTTTGCAGTTGATCTGAAGGGTTAAATGATGGGGTTTGACCGGATCGCCGCTCCCCATGATTGTGGCTGGATGTCTGCTGTACTATACATCAGGGTCATGCAAAGGCTTATTGCAGGAGCCCGCTCCATACATTCCCCCAGCCATTGTGAAGCATGGATATACCTGATTTATAGCGATTCGTGACAAATTAATTCATGATGAATAAAATTTCTTGGCAAACTTTGGCAAATCGGTTGAATAGAATTTTTCGACACGTCGTTCATCTTTAGTTGTTACACAAAAGGGCTAATTTGTATAAAATAAAAAAGCATATTTCTCTGAATTGGGGGCTCGTATTAAGACAGACCACTAGAATCTACTGTCAATTGCACACAGGCTGATGGCTTTTTTCAATTTTATGAGGTACAGTATGTGGTGACATATTCCCTTTAAGAATTAAACCAAGTCAGCACCTGTCTTATCCTCACCAGTGTTTTGGGTCCCCTGCCAGCGCTGCTATTGGCTGGAACAACGCTCCAGCCAATGGCAGCACAATAGCTGTGCAGGAAGAGACAGAACTTCCCTGCATGCAGCCATTCTAGCTGGTGACTACATGCAGAGAGGTTCTGTGCTGCTTGTGGTTGCTGGGACTTGTGGCGCATACCACTGTGCTTTTAACCCCTTTTCCTGCTGAAAAGAAGAAGAAAAGATTTTTATTTCATTTGCAGCTGTTCCAGATCCCTAAACCACCCTCCGTCCCTGTCTCTCCATGCTGTCCGCATCAGTATGTCCATTCTGTAGCCCTGCAAAAAAAATAGAACATGTACTATTCTTGTCCGTTTTAGGCATTGTTACAATGGATCCACAAAAAAAACGGATGGCATACGGATGTCATCCGTTTTTTTTTTTTGCGGACTGCAAAACACATACGGTCGTATGCATGTAGCCTTTTGCTGTGAAAAAAGAGCTGCAGTTAGTGGTAGTAAGTTTATATATATATATATATATATATATATATATATATATATATATTTCAGTTAGTGTGACTTTAGGTTTTTGCATGAACACACCATCTGCGTGGGTGCATTTTGCAGAGCACTGTAGTGAATTTTTATACTACAGTTTTTGCACACACGCACGATCTGTGTGCATGCGTGCTTCAGAGCACCGATCAGTAGTGTGCTCAGTAGCATCTGCAACATTTTTGAGGATTTTTTTGTAAAAAATGTTTTCGTGTGAAAAAAGACCTACAGTTAGTGGTAGTTAGTTAGAAATAAATAAAATCCAGATTTGTTACAAGGGTCTCAGCAATGTGTAGGTTGCTGAGACAGTTTTGTTACTTCATGGGCTGGATTTTATTGGATTGGGATGGTAGGAGGCAGTGGGAACTCCCAATCCACCCTCCCAATTCCAGGACATGTTTTTCCCCTAGCCTGAGGTATCCTCAGCTGAAGCCAGCTGGGATCATCAAGGGGAAATAAAAACACAGCCCAGAATGTCAGTCAGGGAGAGCTGTGCCTGGAACCAGGCTGGAGAAGCCAGACTCTCAGTGTGATTTTTCTGAAGGTGAGATAGGCTGTGCTATGTTAGCCAGGCCCAGACGGGCAGGATTTTATTTTATGTAATTTGTTTTTTTTTTGCTGCTGTTCTTTACTTGGCCCAATGAGGTTTAACTGGGTCTTGCCTGTATTACTGGAGTGAAGAAAAATAAAGCACCCCTTTGATTTGAACTGTACTGTATGTAAGTAGTGTTGAGCGAACTTGTATTTTAAGTTTGGCATCCAAAGTTCGGGTTCGGGTTATCAAAGCATCCCGTTATGGATTCCACTACTACGGACCATAACGGCATTTGGAATCCATAAGGGGATTCTTCAATGAACCCGAACCTTGGACAACACTAAGGACCTGGGGTGATGTCACCGTCATGTGATCAGTGCAGGGGGTGTGGCTCAGTACTGGATTGGATAAGAGGTGGTAGGAGTTCGGACATTTTCTACCAGAATCCAATTTACAGTCAGACCATGACCCTGAAGCAAGTTGAGTCAATTAGGAAATTCCTACACTACAACGACAATTCATTGTCCACCCCAAAATGACCCAACATTTGACTGTCTGTTCAAAGTTAGGCCTGTCATTGACCACTTCAGCACGAAGTTTGCTGAGGTGTACAACCCAGAAAAAAAATGTATATGTAGTTGAGTCCCTATTACTGTTCAAAGAGAGGATAAGATTACGCCAGTACCAGTCTAGCAAACAGGCAAGGTATGGCATAAAAATATACAAACTCTTTGAGAGTTTCTCCGGGTACACCCACAAATTCCAAGTTTACGAAGGGAAAGATTCCAAGATAGAACCCCCAGAATGACCCCCCCCCCCCGTACTAGGAGTTAGTGGGAAGATTGTGTGTGTGAATTACTGCACCCACTGCTGGATAAGGGTTACCACCTCTATGTGGATAACTATTATAACAGCATACCCCTATTCATGTCTCTAACTGCCAGAGAGGCCTTCCTAGATCCCTGGTAGGGCAACCACTGAGAATGAGGGAAAGTAGGGCTCTCCGCAATGAGAACATGCTGGTGGTTAAGTACAAGGACAAAAGGGACGTCCTTGTACTGACCACCATTCACACTAATGCCAGCTCCCCTGCTCCTGTACGAGGTACCACAACCACTACCCGCAAACCAGTTTGTATCCTGGACTACAACAGGCACATGGGAGGGGTGGATCTTGAAGATCAACTTATGAAGCCCTACAGTGCCACACGAAAAACAAAAGTGTGGTACAAAAAGCTGGCCATACACATTGTACAGATGGAAATGGTCAATGCGTACGTGCTATTTCATTCTGCAGGCCACAGAGGAACTTTTCTTCAGTTCCAGGAAGTGGTAATCAAGGCCCTAATTTTTCAAACCCAGGCCAGGAAGGGTCCCAGTACTTCTATAAGTTATGGTGCCCATGTTGTACCAGGGCAACATTTTCCAGGTCAAGTCCCTCAGACAGCAAGGAAGGGAAGGACCCAAAAAAGATGCAGGGTGTGTTCCAAAAGGGGGATAAGGAAAGACACAGTTTGCCACCGCAAAATCTGCCCTGAAAAAACTGGCCTGTGCATGCAGGAGGGCTTCAGAATCTACCACTCATCCATGGAGTATTAATTTCATCCTTTATACTCCCTGTAATATTTCCACGTTATATTTCTGATTTAGTCCACCTCGCTTGTATATCCACTTTCTAACAACCAATACATATTTTTTTTCTGTGAGACAACTGTTAGGTCAAAAGTGCTCTTTCCACCACTTAAAATGTTCGCTGCTAGTAAAATGGGGAACATATACTGGGGTGCATTTTATCCTTTAACCCCTTGTGAAAGTTAAAAATTAGGGTCTGATAGTGATTTTTCATTTTTACAAATGTGTGCTTTGAAATGCTTTCACAAGTGTTTCTGTCTTCTGTGAGACACCTGTTTGCTGAAAAGTACCCTTTCCACCACTTAAAATATTCGTACGGGGGGGGGGGCTCTTTCCGAAATTGGGTCACTTCTTGGGGTTTTTCATTTCTGGGGACCTCAGAAATTTTTTTAATGCGACATGGCAGCTAAAATCCATGTCAGTTTATTCAGGCCTGCAAAAACCATATTTTGCACTTTGCCTCTAGAGCCCTGCTGTGCACCCATACAGCAGTCTACAAGCACATATGGGGTGTTTACAAAAAGGGGAGAAAATGGGGAACATTTACTGGGGTACATTTTCTCCTTTAACCCCTTGTGAAAGTGAAAAATTGGGGTCTGCTAGTCCTTTTTCCTTTTTAGAAATGTGTGCTTTGAAATGCTTTCACAAGGATTCCTGTCTTCTGTAAGACACCTGTTTGCTGAAAAGTACCCTTTCCTCCCCTTAAAATATTTGCAGCTAAAATCCATGTCTGCTTATTCCGGCCTGCAAAAACATATTTTGCACTTTGCCTTTAGAGCCCTGCTGTGCGCCCATACAGCAGGCTACAAGCACATATGGGGTGTTTACAAAAAGAATTGAAAATGGGGAACATATACTGGGGTGCATTTTCTCCTTTAGCCCCTTGTGAAAGTGAAAAATTGGGGTCTTCTAGTCATTTTTCATTTTTACAAATGTGTTCTTTGAAATGCTTTCACAAGGGTTCCTGTCTTCTGTGAGAGACCTGTTTGCTAAAAAGTACCCTTTTCACCACTTAAAATGTTCGTACGGGGGTGCTCTTTCCAAAATAGGGTCACTTTTTGGGGTTTTTAGTTTCTGGGGACCTCAGAAATTTTTTTAATGCGACATGGCAGCTAAAATCCATGTCAGTTTATTCAGGCCTGCAAAAACCATATTTTGCACTTTGCCTCTAGAGCCCTGCTGTGCACCCATACAGCAGTCTACAAGCACATATGGGGTGTTTACAAAAAGGGGAGAAAATGGGGAACATTTACTGGGGTACATTTTCTCCTTTAACCCCTTGTGAAAGTGAAAAATTGGGGTCTGCTAGTCCTTTTTCCTTTTTAGAAATGTGTGCTTTGAAATGCTTTCACAAGGATTCCTGTCTTCTGTAAGACACCTGTTTGCTGAAAAGTACCCTTTCCTCCCCTTAAAATATTTGCAGCTAAAATCCATGTCTGTTTATTCCGGCCTGCAAAAACATATTTTGCACTTTGCCTCTAGAGCCCTGCTGTGCACCCATACAGCAGGCTCAGGGGAGTAGCTAACGGCTCATTGGCCCTGGTGCAAGAGTTCAGCTTGGGCCCCCCTTCCCTCAATGCTTTGTGTGTCTTCTTATGCGGCATAAGGGTCTTTGTCATTTTGTGTTTGCAAAAAGGGGAGAAAGTGGAGAACATATACTGGGGTCTATTTTCTCCTTTAACCCCTTGTAAAAGTGAAAAAGTGGGGTCTGCTAGTAATTTTTCATTTTTATAAATGTGTGCTTTGAAATGCTTTCACAAGTGTTTCTGTCTTCTGTGAGACATCTGTTTGCTGAAAAGTACCCTTCCCAACCCTTAAAATGTTTGCAGCTAAAATCCATGTCTGTTTATTCAGGCCTGCAAAAAACATATTTTGCACTCTCCTCTAGAGACATGCAAAGAGCCCATACAGCAGGCTACAAGCACATATCGGGTGTTTTCAAAAAGGAAAGAAAATGGGAAGCATATACCAGGGTGCATTTTCTCCTTTAACCCCTTGTGAAAGTAAACAATTGGGTTCTGCTAGTCATTTTTCATTTTTACTTTGAAATGCTTTCACAAGGGTTCCTGTATTCTGTGAGACAACTGTTTGCTAAAAAGTACCCTTTCCACCCCTTAAAATTTTTGTTTGGGGTTCTTTTTCTGAAATGGGGTCACTTCTTGGGGGTTTTAATTTCTGGGGACCTCAGGAATTTATTTAATGTGACATGGCAGCTAAAAACCATGTCTGTTTATTCAGGCCTGCAAAAAACATATTTTGCACTTTGCCTCTAGAGCCCTACTGTGTGCCGATACAGCAGGTTCTAATACATATAGGGTGTTTACAAAAAGGGGAGTAAATGGGGAACATATACTGGGTGCATTTTCTCCTTTAACCTCTTTGCAAAGTGAAAAATTGGGGTCTGCTTGTAATTTTTCATTTTTACAAATGTGTGCTTTAAAATGCTTTCACAAGTGTTTCTGTCTTCTGTGAGACACCTGTTTGCTGAAAGCACTTTTCCACCCCTATAAATGTTCGTACGGGGGTGCTCTTTGAGAAATGAGGTCACTTGTTGGGGTTTTTCATTTATGAGGACCTCAGGAATTTATTTAATGCGGCGTGGCACCTAAAATACATGTCTGCCTATTCAGGTCAGCAAAATCCACATTTAGCTGTTTGACTCTAGAGCCCTGCCATGCACCCATACATCATTTTTTGAGCATATATGGGGTGTTGGCGTATTCGGGGGGAAATGGGTAACAAAATGTGGGGTGCATTTTGTCCTGTTACCCCTTGTGAAAGTAAAAATTTGGTTGTAAAGCATCTTTTTCTCAAAAAAAATTGTAATTTTTCAGCCAAGTGTTTCCTTTGAAACGCCTGATGGGTCAAAGTGGTTTCAAGAATTGGGTCACTTTTTGAGGGTTTCCACTGTAGGGCCACCTCAGGGTGTCTTCACATACGACATAGCTCCCAATTACCATTCCAGCTAAATCCTCTCTCCTAATGCCATATGGTGCTCCTTTCACTCTGAAGCCTGCTGTGCTCCCATACATCAATTTTTGAGCACATATGGGGTGTTGGTGTATTCGGGGGGAAATGGGGAACAAAATAAGGGGTGCATTTTGTCCTGTTTTCCCTTGTGAAAGTGAAAGATGTGGGTGTAAAGAAACTTTTTTTATTTTTTATTTAATGTTTCATTTTCACAGCTCACTAAACAACTTAAAATATTCCTTGACGGGTGTAGTTTTCGGAATGGGGTCACTTTTTGGGGGTTTCCACTGTAGGGCCACCTCAGGGTGCCTTCATATGCGACATAGCTCCCAATTACCATGCCATCTAAATTTTGTTTGGTTGTTAAACCTTGATGTGTCACAGAAAAAATTGATTAAAATTTAAAATCTGCTAAAAAAAGTGAAATTTTGAAATTTCATTCCAATTTTCATTTGATTCTCGTGAGGCACCTAAAGACTTAACAAAGTTTGTAAAATCAGATTTGAATAGTTTGAGGGGAGTAGTTTCGAAAATGGGGTGATTTATGGATGGTTTCTAATATGTGAGCCCCAGAAAATTACTTCATAACTGAACTGGTCCTGAAAAAATTGGGGTTTGGAAATGTTCTTAAAAATTTTAAGATTTGTTTCTAAACTACTAAGCCGTCTAACGTCCCAAAAAAATAAAATGTAATTTTCAAAATGATCCAAACATGAAGTAGACATATGGGGAATGTAAAGTAATAACTATTTTTGGAGGTATTGCTATTATAAAATTAGTGAAATTGAAATTTGGAAATCTTTCCAATTTTTGTAAATTTGGTAATTTTTTTTATAAATAGAAATTATTTGGGCTCAATTTTACCACTGTCATGAAGTACAATATGAGATGAGAAAAAAAATCTCCAGAATGGCCTAGATAAGTAAAAGCATTTTACAGTTATTACCACATAAAGCGACACATGTCAGATTTGCTAAAAATGGCCTGGTCCTTAAGGTGAAATAGGGCAGGGTCCTTTAGGGGTTAAATGCATGTCATTGATTATTTTAAGATATGAGATAGGTAGACATGATATAGATAGATAGATAATTGATAGTTTTATATAAATCCAGTTACATAGTCAACATGTTTCATTTCATTCTACAAATCCATAAACCTGTATCTAGTGGAGTATTTTACAGTGATAATGTTTGCACAGTATACATTGCAGTATATTGGGAACAACACTTTTTAGATAGATACATCTGTTTAGACATCTGTGATAAAGCCGCTTCATTATTAACTACTACAATACTTCTTCACTTACAGAAATGTGCATTTTGGAGAACTTTTTGAAGAATTCTTTGTGTAAGAAGATAATGACTCTAGTGATAAAAAGAAACAAACACTTCGGCCAATCATATGTCAATGATGCTTCCATTTTTGTGTATTAAATACTAATTACTTCTTTTATTGTTTGAAGAGATTAAACGTTAATAGGAGAAACTAAATAAACAGAACGCTTTTCTGCACAAACTATATAAGCTAGTAATTAATTTGTGGCCTCCTCTGAGCTAATTAACTCATATAAAGAAATGAAGTTAATGAACCATAATTCTAGTCATACAAGTGTAGATACAAGCAGTTTGACTTAATGAATTAATACGATATTTTGGTTCTTATAGGTTTTTCAATTGAATTCTCAGTCTGTAGGCATCATGATGGTTATATGCTGTTTAAAACAAATCATAAATGCTCTTGTTGTTTGGTCATGCATGGAAATAGTTAACAAAGGTGGTCCCAGAATTCCATAGCACATACTGTAAGGTAATGGTAGAGAACAAAGAGGTTATTAGAAGCATTCTAGATTCTATTAAAACCTCTAGCTAGTGCAAGACAGGGCAATCTATTCTTTTTATACTGTACATTCGTTTCAATGAACCATACTGTGTGAAGAGACAAATAATACTATATTTAAAGTGAATCAAAATGGAAAGTAATGATGTATTAGTAATATATGCTTAAAGTATTTCCTACCACATGGAGATTTACTAAGGCTTCTTTCACACAGGCAGCAGGGCAATCTGGCAGGCTCTTACGGCAGAGAAATTTCTGGATCCGACATAGCATGATAGTGCTGAATGCCTCCCAGACCCTATAGACTATAAGGGGATCCAACGGTACTCTGTCCGCTTCCGAACAATTATGCCAGGATTATTCCAGACAAATATCACTGCACGATACAGTTTTTGTCCGACCTCATGTCGGCATAGAAACCGTATAGTCATGGGCTCCGGTGATGAATAGCAGTATTTGGCTCGGCCAGATCTAGAGAACTCCGGTAGGCTGTTCCTCTACCAGAGCAGCATGGTGGATTGCTCTGCCGCCTGTATGAAACTAGACCAAGCTAAGTGCAGAATTTTGACTCAACTTGCATCATAAAATAGGCATAATTGACATGCCTTGTATCAGATTTATAATAATAATAATAATAATATCATATTGTATACATTTTTTGTGCCACGCTAGACAGTTTTGAAGAGTGTCTAGAAAAGATGCCATGGCTTAGAGTAGTCTAAAATGTTTAATTTTATGGCAAATTGTGGTAACATTTCATGCTAGTCTTGGTTGTCTGAAGTAAGACAACCAAGAGGTAGCATAAGAAAGAAAAAAGTGAAGGAAATTTATCAAAACTGGTGTAAAGGAAAATTGGCTTAGTTGGCCATAGCAACCAATCAGAATCCATCTTTTATTGTCCAAAATAGCTATTAACTAATAACTGTTTTCCTTTACACCAGTTTTGATACATTTCCCCCAGTGTCTAGTAAGAAGCACAGCCTTTAGGCCCCTAATCCAAATCCAGGGCCCAGGAAGAAATGCTATCTCTGCCCCCAGAATAAGTGTATCCCTGATTTTGGCTTTGTTTCTGGTTCCCCTGTGAACCTTACTTACGGAATGTCTTTCACTAGGTTTGTGGGGCACAATTCAGGGCATTAGAGGGACCTAAAAATCATCTTCTTGTTGAGACTTCTTAAATAGGTTTTCTGTACTAGTCAACTTTTAAAAACTGAAGTTAATTTACTAACTCCAGTAAAAAGATGCAGCAGGCTTCTTAATGAATTTTTCACCTCTATGGTGTCCATTCGTGAGAAGCTGAAACCAATGCCACTAGGGAGATGATGATGCAGTTTTCAGTTATAATTTAGTTTTCTGACATTGACACCCAATGTTTCTTGTGACCCAGTGGGGCCCGGCACTGAACTAATTATTCTCAACATAGATTTACTACATTTATGTGCAGCCACTAGAGATGAGAGAATTTTTCAAAAATTCAATTTGGCTGTTCGCCAAATTTTTCGGGTATATATTTGCGGCAAATTACGCAAAGGCTGAGAACCTGTATAGTGGTGTAGAACACTGTGCCTTGCAATAACACGCATAGGGAGTCTGCTTTGGTAGTGAAATAATACTGTGAGTCTGTGTGACATGCAGATGACAGGCATCACTCTTAGAATCACTGAACACTTCACTTATTAGGGCAGTCATGGGGCCAAAACTGACCAAATAACTCAAGTATGAACTCAGCCTTACAGGTCAATGTTAGCGTCAAGAAGTAGCGCACTCCTTTTACACTGTCGTCCTGATTCCACATAGATGTAAACAGAACCTGTTCTATTAAACGCTTAAACAAGTAGAGCCCCCGACAAAGTGGAGAGGGTGTCAGCAGTAAGTACGTGTTGACGTCACTAATTATTTTGCCCTTCCTCTGATCCATCAGAACAATACCCCTCAAAAAAGAAACCTGTCTGTGGAGAACCCATCTTCACTCTCTCAGCATTGGTTCAGTAATCCATCCAAAGACATTGGAATAAATTGTCCACTTCCTCTAGCGTGAACTCGTCCTTTGATTTATGAATATCATTCCATAAAGTCTTGAAGTCCTCTGTGCGGATGGCAGAAGAAATGTCCATGCGAGGTTCGAAGGGCACAGATAAAACAAGCTCTGTGGCCGGCATTTATCCAGACACGTCATACCCGGTCCACATCGCTACTAGCCACGTAAGGCCCTGAAATTCTGATCACCAGCTTACTAAAACAACAGTCAAAGTTTCGACGATAGCCGTGAGCGTCTCGGAGCTGTTATACAGGAAGAGCAGGAGGCAAGTAAGTGTCTTTGGTAACACCTCCAATAGATCGTCCTCTGTGTACGTCCCGCAGAACCAACCTGTCCACACAATCCGGTCCTCTGTGCTTGCTTTGGTGAGTGGAGGCTTGGGTGAAATCTGTATCAGCACAGCCAGTGGGTATCTGTCCTTTCCTTTGAGTACAGGTAAACAGGAATATTTGGCTTTTTGATGCAGCTCTGAGCCCGCTTGAATGGCAAGACCCTTCTGCTTCTCGGCAGCTGTGTGGCAGACAGGTGATTGGAATACTCTTTCAGTCTGGTGAATAAGAAATTATACATCGGTGTCACGCTGTACAGAGTCCATTGTTTTTGAAGGAGCAAAGCAGTCTGTGCCGGATCAAGAGTTTCCTCCAAGGTGGTGCACTGCGGGATTATGTTTTAGACAAGCTTCGCAATGCAGACCGTCAACGTGCAGAGGTCAAGCTTCTGTGAGGATACCTTGGGCTGTGAAAATGACTGCTCCTTTGTGCCGAAGACCAATTTCTGGGGGTTAACACCCCATTGGTTGGTGTTTGCATATCCTTGCGATAAATGATGTTCCCGTTCACTGACTGTAAATAGAGATCTTACATAGTAACATAGTATATAAGACCGAAAAAAGACATTTGTCCATCCAGTTCGGCCTGTTTCCTACAAGTTGATCCAGAGGAAGGCAAAAAAAAACTGTGAGGCAGAAGCCAATTTTCCCCACTTAAGAGGAAAAAAATTCCTTCCGACTCCAATCAGGCAATCAGAATAACTCCCTGGATCAAAGACCCCTCTCTAGTAGCTGTAGCTTGTAATATCATTACACTCCAGAAATAAATCCTGTCCCCTCCTGAATTCCTTTATTGTAATCACCATCACCACCTCCTCAGGCAGAGAGTTCCATAGTCTCACTGCTCTTACAGTGAAGAATCCTTTTATATGTTTGTGTACAAACCTTCTTTCCTCCAGACGCAGAGGACGTCCCCTTGTCACAGTCACAGTCCTGGGGATAAATAGATGATGGGACAGATCTCTGTACTGACCCCTGATATATTTATACATAGTTATTAGATCTCCCCTCAGTCGTTTTTTTTCTAAAGTGAATAACCCTAATTTTGATAACCTTTCAGGGTACTGTAGATCCCTCATTCCAGTTATTACTTTAGTTGCCCTCCTCTGAACCCTCTCCAGCTCTGCTATGTCTGTTTTGTTCACAGGAGCCCATAACTGTACACTGTACTCCATGTGTGGTCTGACTAGTGATTTGTAAAGTGGTAGGACTATGTTCTCATTACGGGCATCTATGCCCCTTTTGATGCAACCCATTATCTTATTGGCCTTGGCAGTAGCTGCCTGACACTGGTTTTGCAGCTTAATTTGCTGTTTAATAAAATTCCTAGATCCTTTTCCATGTCAGTGTTACCGAGTGTTTTACCATTTAATATGTACGGGTGACTTGCATTATTCCTTCCCATGTGCATAACTTTACATTTTTCAGTGTTAAACCTCATCTGCCATTTTTCCGCCCAAGCCTCCAATCTATCCAGATCCCTCTGTAGCAGAAAACTGTCCTCTTCAGTGTTAATTACTTTACACAGTTTAGTGTCATCTTCAAAAATAGATATTTTACTGCGCAGGCCTTCTACAAGATCATTAATAAATATATTGAAGAGAATAGGGCCCAATACTGACCCCTGAGGTACCCCACTAGTTACAGTGACCCAATCTGAGTATCTACCGTTAATAACCACCCTCTGTTTTCTGTCACTTAGCCAGTTACTTACCCACATACAGACATTTTCTCCCAGTCCGAGCATCCTCATTTTATATACTAACCTTTCATGAGGTACGGTGTCAAATGCTTTGGAGAAGTCCAGATATATGACATCCATTGATTCGCCGCTGTCAAGTCTAGAACTTACCTCCTCATAGAAGCTGATTAAATTCGTTTGGCATGACCAATCCCCCATAAAGCCATACTGATATGGTGTTATTTGCTTATTTTCATGACAGACAAATGTCTGCTGCCATCTTTCTAGGCGCCACGTCTCCAGTCCCCTGACCAGCCAAATTTACCAGCATCTGTTCCAGGACATGGAGCAGTGGAATGACATCATTCATCCTGTAGTCCTGGCGACTGACAAATAATGTGGCCTCCTCAAAGGGCCTGAGGAAACGGCAGGTGTCACACATGAGCTGCCACTGGCTGACATCGAAGTTACACAGGGGACTACTCCTATCTGCTTGGATCATCAAGAAATTGTTGATGGCCTTTCTCTGTTCATATAGTCAGTCCAACATATGGATGGTGGAATTCCAATGGGTGGAAACGTCGCATATCAGACGATGTTGGCAGATGCCATTCTGCCGCTGCAGAACAAGGAGAGTGTGCTTTGTGGTGTACGAGTGGCTGAAGTGCATGCAAAGTTTCCTGGCCATTTTAAGGATGTCTTGCAGATGGGTGGAAGACTTCAGGAACCGCTTGACAACCATATTTAACATGTGCGCCATCCAGGGCGCATGGCTCAGCCCTCCTTGACGCAGCACCGACAATATGTTCTTCCCGTTGTCGGTCACCAAGTTTCCGATTTTCAGTTGTCGTGGAGAAAGCCAGGATTCAATTTCTTGATGAAGGACACGGAGCAGTTCCTCCCCTCCCTGACTGATGAGAGTGATGAGAGAGGTTGCACATGGCTTGCATACAGTACATGCCTCCAACATAAGTCCTGAATCTCTGTATGAAAATGATGTATTTGGTGTAAATCGCGTGAGGGGCATAGTTGGAGACATTGACCTCACAAGAGATACAGAGCACCAGAGTTTGCTTTGAAAAAAAAAGTCACCACTGCGTAATTTGGCCCATACAGCAAAATGAGGTGTACAGTCACCCATCAATTTTCCCCAAAAAGCCCATTTCATATAATAAATTTCACCTCTAAGTAATTTGGTCCATACCTCAAAAGAAAGTGTACAATCACCCATAAATGTGACGAAAAAAAAGCCCGTTTCATATAACAGATTTCACTGCTACGTAATTTGGCACATACCGCAAAAGGAGGTGTACAGTCACTGATGAATTTTCCCAAATAAAAGCCTGTTTCACAGAAAAAAATTTACCGCAAAAAGGCCTTTACCACATATAACTGCACCGCTGAACGGCAAATAGGCCTTTATTTTTTTAACTTTTACACTACACAAGGCTTATCAACAAATAAATGCAATGATTAACGGCGAATATAATTTTTTGTCTTCCACTAATACACTGCAAACTGGCCTTCCGAATATATCACTGCAACGCTAAGCTGCAGTTAGGGACGAATTTTTTCCCACTTTTACACAAAAGGCTTTTCAACAGATAAATGCAACGCTGGACGACAAATATAATTTTATTTTGCCACTAATACTTGGCAAACAGGGCTTCCAAATATATCACTGCACCGCAGAACGTCAATTAGGCCCACATTTTTTTCTACTTTTAAACAACAAGCTTTTCAACAGATATATACAACGCTGGACGGCGAATATATTTTTATTTCACCACTAATACAAACACAGAAATGCAACAGCACTCTGCAACCAGCACTCTGCCCTGCCTCTTTGTTAGAAGTTATCAGAGGAGTTAGTGTACATTTTGATCAAAAAGTAATAAGCCACTCGCCGCGCCAAGGCCGCCTCTATAAGTGGTCCTAACGCTAAATCCTACCTGTTATGGGCCATGACAGCCACATAAAATCCAGGGAGTGCAGGCCCGGCATGCATGCTAGGATTCACCGTGCTTATTAACCCTTTTTGGTGCCATAACAGCCTCTATTAGATCCAGGGACACAGGTACCAACATGCATGCTGAGCCCACTGTGTTCTCTTCCTGGAGCCAGATGGCTATTAGTAGGTACTATGAATGCAAGTTCAGTTTTATACTTACTCTGAATAAAACCAGCCTCTAGGGCAGACAAACTAGTCAGGTGTGCATGATTGAAATGAGTCCACCACACCTCCAGCATATACTACACAGAAACACAAGGGGGGGGGGATCAGTTAGCATGTCCCTGTATGCAGGTGCACGTAGCCATGGCAAAATATACATACAAACACAGAAATGCAACAGCACTCTGCAACCAGCACTCTGCCCTGCCTCTATGCTAGAAGTTATCTGAGGCGTTAGAGTACATTTTGATCAAAAAGTAATAAGCCACTCACCGCACCAAGGCCACCTCTATGAGTGGTCCTAACGCAAAATACTACCTGTTATGGGCCATGACAGCCACAGAAAATCTAGGGAGTGCGGGCCCAGCATGCATGCTAGGATCCACCAGGCTTATTAACCCTTTTTGATGCCATAACAGCCTCCATTAGATCCAGGGACGCAGGTACCAACATGCATGCTGAGCCCACTGTGTACTCTTCCTGGAGCCAGATGGCTATTAGTAGGTACTATAAATGCAAGTTCAGTTTTATACTTACTCTGATTAAAACCAGCCTCTAGGGCAGACAAACTAGTCAGGTTTGCACGACTGAAAGGAGGCCGCCACACCTTCAGCATATACTACACAGAAACACAAGGGGGGGATCAGTCAGCATGTCCCTGTATGCAGGTGCACATAGCCATGGCAAAATATACATACAAAAACTGAAAAGAAACAGCACTCTGCAACCAACACTCTGCCCTGCCTCTATGCTAGAAGTTATCAGAGGCGTTGGTGTACTTTTTGATCAAAAATTAATAAGCCACTCGCCGCACCAAGGCCGCCTCTATGAGTAGTCCTAACGCGAAATCCTACCTGTTATGGGCCATGACAGCCACATAAAATCTAGGAAGTGCGGGCCCAGCATGCATGCTAGGATCCACCGGGCTTATTAACCCTTTTTGATGCCATAACAGCCTCCATTAGATCCAGGGACACAGGTACCAACATGCATGCTGAGCCCACTGTGTACTCTTCCTGGAGCCAGATGGCTATTAGTAGGTACTATGAATGCAAGTTCAGTTTTATACTTACTCTGATTAAAACCAGCCTCTAGGGCAGACAAACTAGTCAGGTTTGCACGACTGAAAGGAGGCTGCCACACCTCCAGCATATACTACACAGAAACTCAAGGGGGGGGGGGGGTCAGTCTGCACGTCCCTGTATGCAGGTGCACGTAGCCATGGCAAAATGTAAATACAAACACAGAAATGCAACAGCACTCTGCAAACAGCACACTAATACACGGCAAACTGGGCTTCCGAATATATCACTGCACCGCAGAACGTCAATAAGGCCCAAATTTGTTCTACTTTTACAAAACAAGCTTTTCAACAGATATATGCAACGCTGGACAGCGAATATATTTTTTTATTTCGCCGCTAATATACGGCAAACTGGGCTTCCGAATATATCACTGGACCGCAGACTGTCAATTAGGCCCAAATTTTTTTCTACTTTTACACTACAGGCTTTTTAACAGATATATGTAACGCTGGACGGTGAATATATTTTTATTTCGTTACTAATGCACGGCAAATAGGGTTTCAGAATATATCACTGGACTGCAGAACGTCAATTAAGCCCCCAATTTTTTTCTACTTTTACACAACAGGCTTTTCAACAGATATATGCATAGCTGGAAGGCGAATATATTTTTATTTCGCCACTAATACACAGCAAACTTTGCTACCCAGTATACCACTGCACCGCAGAATGTCAATTAGGCCCACATTTTTTTCTACTTTTACACAACAGGCTTTTAAACAAATAGATGCAACGCTGTACGGTGAATATATATTTATTTCGCCACTAATACACGGCAAACTGGGCTTCCTAATATATCACTGCACCACAGAACGTCAATTAGGCCCAAATGTTTTCTACTTTTACACAACAGGCTTTTCAACAGATATATGCAACGCTGGACGGCGAATATATTTATATTTCGCCACTAATATATGGCAAACTGGGCATCCAAATATATCACTGGATCGCAGACCGTTAATTAGGCACACATTTTTTTCTACTTTTACAGAACAGGCTTTTCAACAAATATATGCAACGCTGGACGGTGAATATATTTTTATTTCACCACTAATACACGGCATACGAATATATCACTGCACCGCTGCGCGGCAAAGATATTTTTTCTTTTTCCACTAATACACAGAAAAAAGGGCTTTAAAACAGATAACTGCACCGCAGAGCAACAAATATTTTTTTTATTTTTCAACTAATACACAGAAAAAAGGGATTTAAAACAGATAACTGCACCGCTGAGGGGCAAATACTGTATATTTTACTTTTGCCACTACTACACAACAAAAAAGGCTGTAATTTTCACCCTTCAACACACAACGGCTAATAAGCCTTTTTTTCCTACTAATACTAGCCAAAAAATTCTTTAGAACATATAACTTCACCGCACAAGGGCAAATAAAATGTATAAATAGTTCCTTGTAATAAACCCTGGTAATGCCTGGATCAAACAGCACTTACACCCTAATAAGACAGGTTTGCTCTAATTACAGAGCTGTATAATGGCAATTTGGATCCCCAGTCAGTGCACAAGGTGTAATAGGATTGTTCCTATTACCCAGGCTATAACCTCCCCAACTGAACCCTGTTCAACACAAATCCCTACACCTTGAGTAATCTTTCCCTGCACTTGTAAATCATTTTTTTTCACCACAATCAAGTCTTTCCTATCACTGTCCCTAGCGCCTGCAGACACGTCTCTCCCTGCACTAAGCAGGCTGGATAATGGCAGAATCTAAGATTGCCGCCATGTTTATAAGGCTGTGACATCACAGGGCTGGCTGGCTGCTGATTGGCTGCATGTATACTGATTGGGTCAGTATGGGTGATCCTGCCTTCCCAGAGTTCCTTGCCCTATGTTCTCACACGTGTAGCAGCCATTTTAGGAAAAAAGCGATTCCTTACCACGAAGCGTGAGGAAATTCAGCTTTGTCGTGAATAGAATTTTTTTCTGAAATTAGGATTAAATTCCACTTTGTCAGCTTCGATTCGCTCATCTCTAGCTGCCACCAATAAGGGGGGGGGGGGGACTGTGTAGATCGCTTATGCTTAGCCTTTTTCTATATCACTCTTGCATATTGACCCTCAGAAAAATTGAATCATTGTGTTACTTTCTGTGAAACAGCACAGGAATCAATACTGTAATTCAACACTGTTTGCTTTATCACAGGCACCTATGAAAACTTAAAAAAATAATAAAAATCATTAGTCTGTAAAAAAAATAAAGTCTCTTGCTGAATATCTGATAACATGTATTCATTGGGCTGCAGTAGGAAACATATGGTTTGTATCATACTGGATTTTTAGCACATAAAATAATGCATAGAGCTTTTATACTTCAATTTACCTCTCAAAAATGGTTGGATGTTGAGCTTTAGACATACACTTTAACAATTATTATAAAAGCATGGGTTAAACCATCACAACGTCAGGTATTAGGAAACAGCTAAATTAGGATCTCTCTTAATTACTGCTTACAGAAACAGATGCTGAGGTTGCAGAAGGAATTCTCAACAAGCCAGCATTAGAGTAAATTATTTACGGTACCAAGTATCACTTGCAATTGAAGTGCGTTAATAAATAGCTTTGGTTCTTTAACTATTTTCTAGTAACAAAGTAGTTAAAAAAATAAGCAAATTAACAATGTAACATTATGTACCTGCATGGTAGGGTAAAAATAAGAGACATTAAGGGTAGATGTGGGGTAAATATAGCTTTCTTGATCAGTTACATAAATCTAGTAAACATCGACTGATTCGCCAGAAAAAAACTACATACATTACATCAGTCACTGTGGACGGAATATACAATGAGATGAATATGTAGCAGGAGCAAAAACATCATAATATGCAAAACAAAAGTATATATGTGGTCATTGTGGTTCTATTTCTGTACTATTTCTGATAAAAATTCAATACATTTCTCTTTCTATCTGATTTTGTATGTTATAGCAAAGTTATTTCTATTTCTCGATCGTCCAAGCCTCTCAGTTGAATAAAGTAAGTGCTTGACTTCTAGTGATTTGCCACAAGCCAACCAGTGAATGATGATTGAGCACTACATGGTTCTATGTACAAATACCCATTAATTTTAAATCTCGCTTACTCTCCACTGCTGAGGAGAGCACAAGTGTTAACAGCTGTGTTTAAGCGCAAAGAAGCATGTGATGCTGGCATTAACACTGAGAGGATTTTTACTGAAGAGCTAGTTCAAGCATGTCTATGGCAACAACTGTGGAACATATGCTCATCAACAAGGGAATCATTAACTATTTATCATAAATACACTAATTATCATATCACTATTTATTGCATATACATATGCCCTTTAGCTGTAGGAACACGAAATACTCTTGCATCCAATTAGTGCTTTTTTTTTATTATTTCTATCCTAAAAGTGCATTTACAAAAATTGACCTTTTAAATACCATGGAAACGGCAAATCTGAGGATATTGTACAGTTTATGTAGGTGCAGTTTTATAGCAAATTATTTCTTTATCATGCAAAAACTCTATATTCTGAGACTACCTTGCTTAGCCTGAGGCTTTGTAGTTTAAAGAAATATTTATTGCAAGTTAAAGCTAACTAGAGATGAGCACACCAATTCTACAGAATTAAAATTTGACCCACAATTTTCAAAGAATTCATATTCTAGAGAAACAGAATTTATAGTGAATTTATTCAGGAGATTTTTTCTTCAGAGACTGAGACACCAAAATGTCAAGCCCAGCTGTTCATAGAGATTAAAATACATTTAAGGCTAGTTTCACACTCGCGTTTTGGGCAGATCCGTCATGTAGCTGCATACACTGATCCGTCCCAATAATAAAACCGCATGCATCTGTCATGAACTGATCCGATTGTATTATTTCTTCTATAGCCAGGACGGATCCGTCTGGAACACCATTGAAAGTCAATGGAGGATGGATCCGTTTTCTATTGTGCCAGATTGTGACATAGAAAACTGATCCGTCCCAATTGACTTACATTGTTTAACAGGACGGATCCGTTTGGCTCAGTCTCGTCAGACGGACACTAAAATTCTGCAAGCAGCGTTTTGGTGTCCGCCTCCAAAACGAAATGGAGACAGAACTGAGGCAAACTGATGTATTCTGAGCAGATCCCTTTCCATTCAGAATGCATTAGGTCAAAACTGATCCGTTTTGGACCACTTGTGAGAGCCCTGAACGGATCTCACAAACGGAAAGCCAAAACGCCAGTGTAAAAGTAGCCTAATTCAGGTAGAATCAATTCTGGTCTGAATGGAATTACACACCTGATTCGGATGAATAGTAAATACATTTTTAGAAATTTGCTAAAGGTCACTAAAGGTAACCTATGATGGCAGAAACAGCACCACACTGGTCTATGGGATTTGACTTTTATTCTAGTGTAGCGCATTTAAGTAAATAGAGCAGATTGTAATCAAAGGACGAATAGTTGTATAATTTATCAGATATTAGGTACATAGGAGATTCCAAGAGTAGTAAAATACAGAAGAAATCAAATCTATGAAAGGGTCATACTGCCTGTTTTTCTTTATTTTGACCAGAGCAGTTGTCATGGCTGCTACAGCTATAACTATACTCATTACATTTATTTTGTTTTTGACATGCCTAATATTTGACTACATATGTGATTATATGTATATGTGATTACATCCTTACCCCAAATATATACCAGCCTGCAGGGATATTGTATCTCAGTGTACATCACTGTGCACTGAAGCAACATGCATAGCTAGTCCTCTCTGGTAGTGGAACAGTTACTGTGACAGACAGGAGGACACCCCAATAACAGTAAAATTGGAAAGCTTATTCACCCCAGTTTGAGAATCAAGGATTAATAGAATTGCTTATCTATTTACCAAGTTTGACATCCCAATAAACAGTTAAATTACACAGCTTATTGGTCCCAATGCAAGAATCAAGGCATAATATGTCTATGTATCTATTAAACAAGGTGGACACCCCAATAACAGTAGTATTAGACAGCTTATTCACCCCAATTTGAGATACAAGGCGTAATAGAATTGCTTATCTATTTAACAAGTTTGACATCCCAATAACAGTTAAACTACACAACTTATTCAGCCCAATTTGAGAATCAAGGCTTAATAGAATTGCTTATCTATTAAACAAGGTGGACACTGTTCAATTAGATAGCTCAGTTCCCTACACAGGGATGGATGCAAAGTGGGTTGTCTCCTATGGCACACTGGGTCTCTGCTTTGTTACAGCACTTTGAGCAAATTGGTCATTTACCAACATGACTGCTTTCTCACTTGTCTCCAGCTGCATCCTCTCTGCGCAGGCACTGAAAAGTAGCTGGATGTGTCATATGCCTGTGCAGATGCTGCCTGGGGACAACAAGGAAGCAGTCACATGGATAAATCATGAATACATTCTATGGATGTGGGGACAGTGGCCTTACACTGTTTACATAGCGCACGAAGGGGCAGTTATAGGCCTTCTTGCCGGCAGCCAGTGTTAAAATATAAGGGGTGGTTTATTATGCTTCAACAAACAGTTTAGGGACTTGTAGTTAATATTTTTGTAAAGTGGTCAACTCTCTAAGAAAAATAAGGCTGAAAAAGGGACTTTTAGGAAATTTACTGAAACTGCAAATTATCAGGGCTCGTCTGTTGTTAATTTATATATTAAATAATTCATTGTACACAAGGCCACTGATTTTTAGGCAGTAGTGAGATGAGATAAATCTTACAATTATACAGTAGATATTTGCATAATGGACTTCAATGATATAATCTTTTGGTTAAGACTGCACAGTGCAGTTGAACAAATATGGTCAAGCTCCACTCATCTACAATGGCCAATGATTTTCTATTACTGTTAAAAATGTGCGACCTTTGGCCACTTTGGGTTTTAGCGAGGCTTGACCACATGAGTTCAGCCACACCATGTGGACTTACCCTTGATTTGCTTATTCACTGCCCATCTTTCACATCATTTTTATTTCAAATGCTTGACATCTAAAATATTTTATGTGCCTCTTGTTGACCATTTTCACATGGTATTATTTTGGTCAGCCTTTTGTATCACTATAAGACAAAACCAAATGTGGATGAATCCATAAAATGGAAGAGATATATTATTTCACTGTCCCTAATGGGAAATACAATCTAGTTTCCCTATCTCACACATACATAAGAGCCAATTTCATAGGAAGCAAATTAACCGATGAGCAGCTCCCATCTTATTACAATAATATTTCTTTAACAAAATGTTATGGCTGCTCTTAGTTTTATGATCAAATCATAGACCTTCACAGTGCCCCGCCCTCCTTAACCGTACCCTCCACCGCACCTTGCCCTTTTAACAGTTAACTCCAAAGCTCCCAGTCCCCTAACGGTGACCTCCACAGCAGCAAATCCCCTAATCAGTGATCTCCCCCTTAACAATGACTTTCACAGCACCCTGCCCCCTTAATGGTGAACATCACAGCCTCTCACCCCCTTAACAGTGATCTCCCTTTTAACATTGACCTCCACAGCGTTTTTCCTTCTTAACAGTGGCCTCTACAGTGTTCTGCCCCCGTTACAGTGACCCCCACAGCACCCCATTCCATAAGTGTGACCTTCACAGCATCTTCCCCTTAACAATGACCTCCAAAACACCCCACCCCTTAACAGTGGCCTCTCCCCCTTAACAGTGACCTCAACATTGCCCTGCCCTGCAACAGTGACCTCCACTGTACTTCAGCACCCTTAACTGTGACCTTTAAAGCACCCGCCCCCTTAACAGTGACACAGCACCAGGCCTCCTTAAGGGATTTCCACAGCACCCTACCCCCTTAACTACGAGCCTTACAACACCCACCCCCTTAACAGTGACCTCCACAGCACCCTGCCCTCATAACAGTGACTTCCACAGCACCATCATTAGGTTCAAGTCAGGCTCAGGCTGGGCCGCTCAAGGACATTCACAATCAATGACAGTCTGTAAGCCACTGTGTTGTCTTGGCTGTGTGCTAGAGTCTTTGTCTTGTTGGAAGGTGAACCATTGGCCCAGTCTGAGATCCATAGTACTCTCGATCAGGTTTTCTTTAAGATTGTTTCTATGTACTTTGCTCCATTCAGCTTTCTCTCGACCCTAACCAATCTCTCTGTCCAGGCCACTGAAAAACCCCTCCACAGTATGATGCTGCCACCACCATGTTTCACTGTAGGGATGGTACTGGCCAGGGAATAAGCAGTGTCTGGTTTCCTCCTGACACGATGCTTAGAACTGAGGCCAAAAAGTTCAAGCTTGGATTCATCAGACCAGAGGATCTGAGAGTCCTTTAGGTGCTTTTCTTTTCCAAACATTAAGAACATTTTGACACATCTTTTACTGAGGAGATGCTTCTCTCTGGCCATTCTACCATATAGCCCAGATTGATGGAGTGCTGCAGAGATGGTTGACCATCTCAAAGTTTCTTCAATCTGCACATGATCTTTGGAAGTCAGCCATACTGACCTTTTGGGTTCTTGTTCAACTCTCTTACCAAGGACCTTCTCCCAGATTACTTCATTTAATGGGGAAGCCAGATCTACGAAGAGTCTTGGTTGTTCCAGACTCCTTCCATTTAAGGATTATGGAGGCTACTGTGCTCTTGGGAACTTTCAGAGCAGCAGAATTATTTGTGTACCCTTTTCCAGATCTGTACCTCCACACTGTCCTGTCTCTTACCTTTCCAGGCATTTTTTTCCTCCTAATTCCTTGGTTTTTGCCCTGATATGCATTAATAGCTGTGACAGGGAAGTGTGTTTCCAAATCATTTCCAATCAACAGAATTTACCACAGGTGGACTCCAATCAAGATGCAGAAACATTTCAAATAGGCCAAATAGCTAACTTTCTAGTGTCAAAGCAAAGGATTGGAATTCTTATGTCTGTGCAAATTTTAGTTTTTCCTTTTTAAGAAGTTTGCAAAAATATCTAAAATTCTTTCGTCACTTTCTCAATATGGGTTATTGAGTGCAGATTGATGGAGAAAACTAGATTTTCATTTATTGTAGTATAAGCTAACAACATAACAGAATGTGAAAAAAGTAAAACGGTGAATAAAAAGCAGTATGTATAAGTATTAGGAGTGCTGTCTCCATACTCTAACACTCTGAGGGAGATTTATCAAACTGATATAAAGTATAACTGACTTAGTTGCCCATACCAACCAATCAGATTCTATATTTCATTTTCCAAAGGAGCTGTGAAAAATGAAAAGTGAAATCTGATTGGTTGCTATGGGCAACTAAGCCAGTTCTATTTTACACCAGTTTGATAAATCTCTCTCTCTAGCTTTATGTATTATTTATTTATTGGGGGATTGTGAACCTTATCCCTTAGAGGTGTGCACCCATTTCTCAAGTACTTGGATTGCTGTCTACATTGGATTTGGTCTAATCTTAGGATAAGTCATCAATATCAGATCAGTGGATGCCCATCTCCCAGCATTTCTCAAGTACTTGTACTGCTGTCTACATTGGATGTTTTTCTAATCCTAGGATAGGTCATCAATATCAGATCAGTGGGTGTCCAACTCCCAGCACCCTACCAATCAGCTGTTTGAAGGTGCTATGGCTCTGTTACTCCCGTTCACTTGAGTGACAGAGGAAGCTGTAATTCCACTGTGCCACCACTACAAATTAGACAGTATGAAGGTAACCATCCAAGCAGATGCAGCACTGTTGCCCCTTTAATCAGTTGATCTGCAAGGTGCCGAGGGTTGGACCCCAGCAGATATAATATTGATGACATATCCTAAAGATAGCTCTTTAAGTAAAAGATAGTATGTATTTATTGTGAATCATCTCTTTTATAGTGGAAGCAAATATTAGAAGTGGCAAAATATTATTGCAGAGCCATGGACCTTGAATAGGTGCCTAAGAGACTTAAATTGTAACTAAACTTTCAAAAAACTTTGCATTAATCAATAGTCCATTGTGTGGTCACTATATGACTTGTCTCTGGCATTTTTTACCAGTTTCCACCTGTTCATGCTGAATGTCTAGTTTGCACTTCCCTTAGATCTGGTGGCTGAAGACTAGTTGCCACCCACTGCACACAGTGATAAAGGAGAATCTGCTTCCTAACCTTCTCTTACTCAATGAGAAGCAGCCCTTGGATCATGAAAGACATTAAAGAGAAGTATTGCTCTGTATTGTTGTGAATAAAGCACTTGGGCTAAGATATACACTTCCTATTTAGCTTCAGCAGTCTCTTTGTTTTCTCTCCTGGAGTACTGTCTCATTCAGTTCCTACTCCCATCTCCCCATCCCTTCTCAATAGACTTTTACTGACAAGGGTTCTAGGACCCTTCGCTGTGCGGATCCTGACCTTGAATGAATTCAAGCATAATCAAAAGAAAAAGACATTTAACAAAGAGAGGAGGAGGGAGGAAGGGTAAACAACTGACAACATGAGAACTAGACATTTCTCTCTGATAAGATATATTTGAAAGTTTATTTTAGTCACTTCATTTATTTCACTATTGATTTATTCAAAGTTGTGTGAACAATTTCAGTTATGCTTTTGTTTTCTTTATTACCATATTAGCATTTTGGAATGCATAAAATGGAATAATAATGTCTTTTACCATGATTTGTCACAAGTTTGTTTCAGTGAGTTATGGGTAACTTTGTATAATTGTAGGCACGTTGGTGTTTGTTTTGTACTCTGTACAGTATATACATTTTAACTCTTTCTACCCCGGGCCAGTTTTCACCTTCCTGCCCAGGCCATTTTTTGCAAATCCGACATGTCACTTTATGTGACACTTTATGTGACGCTTTTACTTATCCAGGCCATTCTACTATTGTTCTTTTGTCACATATTGTACTTCATGACAGTGGTAAAATTGAGTAAGAAAAATATCATTTTTATATATAAAAAATACCAAATTTACCCAAAAAATTGAAAAAATAGCAAATTTGCTCATTTCAATTTCTCTACTTTTATAATGGATAGTAATAACTCCAAAAATAGTTATTATTTTACATTCCCCATATGTCTACTTCATATTTGACTCAAGTTGTGAATGCAATTTGATTTTTTTTGTGGAAGTTAGAAGGCTTAGAACTTTAGAAGCAAATATTTAGAAAATTTCCAAAACCCATTTTTTATGGACCAGTTCAGGTCTGAAGTCACTTTGTGAGGCTTACATAATAGAAACCACCCACAAATGACCCCATTTTAGAAACCACACCCCTCAAGGTATTTCAAACTCATTTTACAAACTTTGTTAACCTTTTAGGTGTTCCACAAGAATTAATGGAAAATGGAGATTAAATTTCAGAATTTCACTTTTTGGCAGATTTTCCATTTTAATAAAAAAAAATTCCGGTAACAAAGCAAGGGTTAACAGCCAAACAAATATAAATTTTTATTGCCCTGATACTGTAGTTTACAGAAACACCCCATATGTGGTCGTAAACTGTTGTACGGGCACACAGCAAGGCGCAGAAGGTAAGGGACGCCATATGGTTTTTGGAAGGCAGATTTCACTGGGATAATCTTAATTTGCCATGTCACATTTAAAGACCCCCTGTTGCACCCCTAGAGTAGAAACTCCCAAAAATGACCCCATTTTGTAAACTACGAGATAAGGTGGCAGTTTTGTTGGTACTATTTTAGACTTTTTGTGAGGCAAGGTAACAAATTGCTGTTTTGGCACCATTTTTATTTTTTGTTATTTACAGTGTTTATCTGATAGGTCTTGAAAACAATGATTTTTCAGTGTCTCCATATTCTGAAAGCCATAGTTTTTTTTTTGTTTTTGTTTTTTTGGGCGACTGTCTTATGTATGGGCTCTTTTTTTTGTATTAGATGGTTTGATTGGTACTATTTTAGGGTGCACATAACTTTTTGTTTGCTAGGTGCTGCACTATACATGTTAAGGTCCTTTAACCTTTCCTGGAAAGTTTTGTCCTGCAATCCATGTACTAGTTTAGTAGCTCTTCTCTGAACTCTCTCCAAAGTTTCAATATCCTTCTGCAGATATGGTCTCCAGTACTGCACACAATATTTCAAATGAGGTCTCACTAGTGCTCTGTAGAGCGGCACGAGCACCTCCCTCTTTCTACTGTTAATGCCTCTCCCTATACACCCAAGCATTCTGCTCGCATTACCTGCTGCTCTATGACATTGTCTGCCCACCTTTAGGTCGTCTGATATAATGACCCCTAAATCCCTTTCCTCAGATACTGAGGTTAGTATTGTATCACTGATTTTATATTCTGCTCTTGGGTTTTTACGCCCCAGGTGCATTATCTTGCACTTATCGACATAAAATTTTAGTTGCCAGATTTTTGACCATTCCTCTAGTTTTCTTAAATCCGTTTCCATTTGGTGTATCCCTCCAGGAACATCAACCCTGTTACAAATCTTTGTGTCATCAGCAAAAAGACACACCTTACCATTGAGGCCTTCTGCAATTTCGCTGATAAAGATATTAAACAATATGGGTCCCAGAACAGATCCCTGAGGTACCCCACTGGTAACAATACCATGGTCTGAATATACTCCATTGACTACAATCCTCTGTTTTCTGTCCTTCAGCCACTGCCTAATCCATTCAACAATATGTGAGCAAAAGCACTAGTTATGTTTGACTTAAATCAAATCATTAAAGCGAATATCCAACTAAAAAAATATATTTATCACTTATAAGTATTACATGTATAATCACTAGGGGTCCTACTGATTACTAAAATGGGGGGGGGGGTGCCTTTTTGGAGATGTTTGAATGGAGTAGTGGTTATGTGTGAAGCTTGCTACTACATTTAATGTTTTTGGGACTGACAAATATGGCTGAGTACTATTTTAGTCAGCCACAAGTGCAAATGTCGGAGCACTAAAAGCTCCTCACAAAATGAGGCAATGTAGACCTACATGTGTTTATTTCACACGTAATGATGCTCTATTTACCTGCAGACTTTCCGATGTCCATGGGCCACTGTGTAAATAATATAAAGTGGACGTAGATATCATGTACTTGTCGCCATGACATCATTCAAGTCAGCTCAAGCTGCTCCATCAGTAGATCCTATGTATTGTTTGGCTGATATGATTGACTTAAAATGCTACTGCTGCACTACTTAATTATGACTTAATAGCTTGGCAGTAAATAAAATTTTGTGCTACAGCCTCTAGTAGGCTTCAAATGTGTAATAGCTACCTAGAGTCTGTAAAGAATAGAACCTTCAGATATCTTTAAATTAAAAATTCTTTTACCAATAAGCTAATATTTTCTTGTCATCAAATTCACTTAAAATATACATGTGCCCACTGTGCTACTGTGTGGGAAAAAGGAGTATAATAGCACATCTAATTAACCATTGGGTATTAATGTGCATGGCCAGTGGTTAAATTGTAAATAAAAAGGGGTGTTTTATGTGCTAAGGTAAAAACAGAACACAAAGCACTCAACACAATTTAGTCAAGGGGAGCTTCCAAATTGTTACAATGTTTTTTTCTCTCCTGTCTTTCATGAAAGTTTTTGTTAAAACATTCATCACATCATTAAAAAGAAACATTATTGCAGCAGGCAAGCATATTTATACAAGTATACATTTACGATTTCTACTGGGAATGTCTTAAAAACAAACAAGCTGAGGCTTTGAGAGCATAAAGATATAGAAAATAAAGAAAAGCTTTAAATCTTGCAGCACTTGTAGAATTCAAGTGGTGGAGTGATTACTGAAACTGCTATCTAAATAATCCCAGCATAAGAGACTTTCAAGGACTGTCATTATACGTTTGCAGACTCAAAATTAATTCATACATACGTTGTTGAAAATGAGAAGCCCTTTCTTGTTTGATGTCATGGAGGAGCATTAACTCTTAGGATGCCGTGTCAGCTAACATATGTCCTTAACACTGTCCCAGAGCTCAATGTTGTTAACCTCTTTCAGATTCAATCTTAATTCCTTAGGAATATTACTTATGTTTGCTTTTTAGTAATGGAAAACTTAAATTGAAGAAAGAAACATTGAAATCTTAAGCAGCTAAAAAAAGGCTTAAAACATCATGATTAAACCATATGTCTTCTACAATCATCTCTTAAGTACTATAAATCTTTACAGATGAACGCTACCTACTTCATTCTCAAACACAAATGAATCCCATTTTACCAGCCGTATATGAATATTTTTCCAGGACACTCAGATGTTATTTTTGAGGAAGAGGTGTCTACAAAGCTACAAACATATCTATTCAATTTAGAGTTCAGTGAATATATATTATAAAGTGAATGGTTGGCATTGACCTCAATGGTCTTTTCAGCATCTAAAACTTACAGTATCCCTCAAAAATATTTTAACCCTGTCTAGGTTTATTGAATGGTCCACATTTTTTCTTCTGTTTGTCCCTCATAGGGAAGGCTAAATTATAGAACATATATCTATAATTTCAGTCGGTATGAAGTTCCTTGGGGCCACCAGAGGAATTGATTCTGAGGGCCACATTCTGTGCATGCATGAACATTCACAACACATTTTTGTTATTATTGCACATACAGGAGAAATCATCAAAAAGATTTAATAGGTTATATGATTCAGACACAAACTGCAAAGGGCCCCATATGCAAGAAAAATATGTGGGCCCCTTGTTATGCAGCATTAAAATCCATGAAAACAGTACTTTTTATGCAATCAAATAGACAGTAGGAAGCATTGGTGTTTTGTTACTTAGATGGTAGTGGGCCTCATCTCCTACTGGGTCCATGTGTCAGCTACACTTGACCTTTACGGGGCCATATTTTATTGTGGGTTCACTATTGTTTCCAAGCTTGGTCCCTCCGGTGTATCCTTTAATAGAAAAAAGCTGACCCCCTTGATCTCTCTTTCATATTTTGAGTGTTTCTCCGTGTTCTTTGAGTATCACCCTCCCACATATAGATATAGCCTGTAGAATAATCGTCCATACCCCTCTGTCATTTCCTTCTCTTTGCTGTTTGCAATTCATCACGCAATTTATCAAAATGGCTCCTACTATTGGACATAAACTTCTCAAAGTCGTCCGTAGATAATAGGCCCTTAATCTCGGTTTCAGTGAGTTGAATATTAGTGTCACAATTTCTTTCTGCAAAAATTCAATATTCAGCAGGATAATATCGAACGCATACTTGTTTGAAATTTGTATAAGTCCATGTTCTGTATAAATAAGTCTGGTCTTAAATGAGAGCGCATACCTCGTGGGATACGGTGTTGCTGATGATATTCCCTTAGTAATATTAGATGTAGCTCCAGGTTAATCAGTCTCTTGGATTCTGACTCAAATTTGCTCTTTAAATCCACAATAGATGGGGTGAAAAGAAAGGTGGCATCTCCCACAGGCTCCTGTAGGATGAGTGCCTCATCGTCCCGTGTATAGGAGAAAGTATCCTGGTGTTTGGATCCCGTGGCTTGTTGCATATGGTGCTTAGCTGCTTAAATCCACAATAGGTAGGTAAAGTAGTCAGTTGGTAGCAGCACTCCAATAGAAAACGTCAGGTGCAAATCCTGTTGTCTTTGGATATGGACCTCTGAATTTAGGTAGTAAGCAAGGCAGCACTCCGTTAAAGTAAAAAACTGGATCTCTTTATTCCACCTCTTGTAACGTTTCAATCGCTCATTGCGATCTTTCTCAAGCAGTGAGTAAAAGTGCACACAAAGTTTATAAAGCAAATATACAGATGAAGCCCATGATTACATAATGATGCATAATTTGCAAATAAACACACAAAAGAGTATGCCATACAGTGATCAATAAATAATTTTTAATAATTCATCAGTGCATAAGTGATTACAATCGATATCATTAATGACTAGTTTATATTCATAAGTTCCATACATGGCAATACATACATAAAAAAACAATAACATTCACGTGTTACATGTGTCTCAAAGGTGTGACGTCTATACCATTCAGTTGTGTACTATAAAAAGAATTGGTTACCATAAACATAGGAAATTCACTCACCATGTGAGGATCGCTACAGCACCCGGAAACTGCGCACTGCGCTTGCGTTAGTTCCGGTTTAGTTAGCCAATGCACATAATCTAGGAAGAACAATGTCACTCATGACGCGTTCTATTGCCAGCTGCCAAGTAAGGGCAGAACAACTACAAAACTATTCCGCAGTGGGTCCAATCGTGTCATCGGAGCCGTCGTTGCCATATCGCTATAAACAAACAAAGCGCCGTGAATCAAGTACAGAACTTTCAACAGGATCGCCTAGTTTGAATTAGTGCTGTAAGACCAGCTACTTAAGTACAATATAGGGTCCCTACCAGAGGACGACACCCAGGATGTTCGGTTCCAGGGTCGCACTCCTCGTGTCCGTGAGTGTCCTGGTCATATTCCTGCGCCAGTACTCACTGTCTGGGGAACCCAACGTATCTATCGTAGCCATTATATAAGCAGCACCATTACAATATATTTTTTAGAGCGGTCCTATTACTGCACAAAAGCAAATTCATAAATGATTCACCATACTAGCATATAAAGAAATGTCAGGAATTATATAATCTACTACCCTCCCCTCCGAAACTGGCAAGTCCTGGAATCAACATTTATTAATACAAAATAAAGTGTAGCTAATCATGATCGGAGTGGCAATCCTCTGTTTTGGGACCAATATTTTCCAGCTTATAAATATCTAGATAGAACAGAAAAAAGAACACATAAGTGTTACATCATAATAACAGAAAAATTTGCACTTGTATTCCCCTAAACACAGCAGAATGAGTAACGCATCCCATGGTCCAGGGCTATATCACCCTAAATTCCACGTTTAGCCCATTGGGTTTCAACAAATGCAAATTATAAATCCAAAATAATTCTTTACGTTTTAAGAGGGAGACTCTATCACCACTTCGCCTTGGAAATAGAATATGATCCAAGATCCCACTCTGTATGTTTGGCTTCTACAAAGTGACGCGACACAGGTAAATCCATCCATTTCTCATGAATGGAGAAACGGTGCTGATTCATTCTAGTCTTTACCTCCCACGTTGTCTCCCCTACGTAAAGGAAGTGACAAGGTCATTCCAAAACATATACTGCATACGTAGTGTCACACGTCAGGTGTTTATTGTTCTTGAACATCTTTCCTGTTACCGGATGAATAAATTCAGAGCCCTAAGCATGAGGGGAGAATTAACATAGTTGTGACAAGGGTAACAACCCACCTTCCTGGATCCAACATACGTACTTAAGGTAACCTTTTTGGTTCCCATGTCTGCCTTCACGAGGCTATCTTTTAAATTCCTAGTACGGCGGTACGACAGCAGGGGGGGGGGTTTGGAATTCTGGGATCTGTCGGAAGACACTTCCCAGAATGGCCAGTGTTTTTTAAATAATGGCCCCTATTTGTGGACTTCTCAGGTTATAATCTGAGAGAAATGGGATACGTACTTACCTCTGTTTCTTTCCACTGGATGTCGGTAGTGAGTCCCTTGATAGGTGAGTAACCCTATCTGTGTGATGTTTAATCAATGATCTTGGGTAACCCCTCTTTATACATTTTTTGCCCATTTCACTGAGTCTTTGTTCCAGTAAGTCCTCCCCATCAACTATTCTCTTTACCCTCAAAAGTTGGCTGTATGGGAGAGAATTAATCATGGGCCTCGGATGGCCACTGTTATACATTAAAAGGGTATTCCGGTATGTGCTTTTAGTAAAGATATCACTACACAGATTAGTTCCCTCAATGGTTATCAAAGTGTCCAAAAACTGTACTTGTTTGTCCAAGTAGGTCAAGGTAAACTGAATATCTCAGTCCCTAGTGTTCAGGTAGTCCAGAAACTCCTCCAGCTCTGTTCCAGAGCCCAACCATATGAGGAAGAAATCGTCTATGAAGCACCCCCACCCCATGAGAAACCTGAAGTGGTGGCCTCCATAGATGTATCTCTCCTTGAACGGCGACATAAAGATATTTGCATACTTCCGCGCCATATTTGAACTCATTGTGGTTCGTCGTAATTGTACAAAAAAGTAATCGCCATACATAAAATAGTTGCATTGCAAAACACACTCTAAAAGATCCAAAATAAATTTCTGACAACTATTGGTGTATTCACCAGGCACTCCTTCACAGCCTCAATGCCCTTTGTGTGATTAATTGATGTATAAATGCTTACTACATCAAATGATACAAGTAATATTTTTTCTGGAACAGGGAGAACCTTGATTTTGTTGAGGAAATCTGTTGTGTCCTTAACATAAGAGCTTGCAGACACAGCATAGTTCCGCAATACCCTATCCAAAAATATTGAGACGTTAGAGAGCAGAGAATTACAGCCAGACACAATAGGACGTCCAGGAGGTTTATCCAAAGAGTTATGTATCTTCGGTAGCACATATATCACGGGAGTCTGTGGGCGCTCTCTATAAAGAAAGGACCGCAGATTCCCATCAATTATACCTTGTGTCTTTGCGTCATCCAATAGCTCTCTCAATCATCTCAAAAACCGAAATTTAGGATCACCACTGACCCTGGTAGGTATAAACCTCCTTATCATTAAGTTGTCTTAATATTTCATTGTTGTAATCGACAGTGTCAAGAATAACTGTTGCTCCCCCCTTATCTGGACCAAACATCCTAGGTGACGTCCTCTGGTAGGGACCCTATATTGTACTAAAGTAGCTGGTCTTACAGCACTAATTCAAATTAATAGGCGATCCTGTTGAAAGTTCTGTACTTTTTAGAATAAATCTTTTTTATTAAAGATTTTCAGTAATGTAAATAATACAAATCTGAATTAGTAACAGATATAAAAAAGTAATAAGGTAAGGTAAACGTCTCCCAGTTAACATAACATACATAGGTGTATGGCAGATATTGTCAATGTAATACATCATAACAAAGTACAAGGTGTAGAGTGAATAGTCATGGACCCGTGAAAGAATAAAGAGCCTTAACAACTGATACATATCATGCATTCTAGCACCTCAAATTATGCGAGAAAGAGAGAGAGTGTGAGTAAAAAGGAATGAGCCCCCATGATAGCCATCATACTAGATTGCCTCCCGGTTGATAACCCAAGAGTTGAGCGAAATGGACAAGGGGATGAACCCACATGGATGTCTACCCGCATCACCCCTCTAATCCACAAGATATATGATATCGCCTAATTGCCATTACACATGATTCCTAGACCCAGCATAAACTCTCCAGGGGCTCCAAAGCTTGGCAAACTTTTCGTGTTTTCGGGCTGCCCAACTTGCTAGTTCTTCTAGCCTGCAAATCTGTTGGACTTTAGCAAACCAGAGATCCAAAGTCGGTGGGTCAGAGCTTAGCCAATGAATGGGCCTTGCTACCTGGACTAGCAAAGTTGGGAGATTAAATTTCGATGGCGCCCACGAGGAATTGGGTAGCCAAAGCAGAACTGCCTCTGGAGAAAGTTTAATTCGGGTACCACATATACGATTGGTTTCGTCTTCGATGGCTTGCCAATAGCTAGTAATGGCTGGGCATTCCCAGAATATGTGTAGGAGGGAGCCAACGCCCCTGCCACATCTCCAGCATCTATCGTCGGGGGCAATACCAGCTTTGTATAGTTTTTGGGGGCAGTTATACCACCTCGTCAACACCTTATAAGAATGCTCTTGGATGCGAACACATTGGGAGAACCCATGCGAGTTGCTGAAGATAGCGGCAACTTTTTCTCTGAGAAAGATTTATCTAGTTCACGTTCCCAAAGCCTTATGTAAGAAGGTGTGGGTGATGCAGTGACTCTTAAGATGAGTGGGTAGAGAATGGATATCCACCTAGGATGCCCAGAATTGTGGTTCAATACTTTTTCCAACCAGGTGTGGTCATTAGAGCTAGCTACTGACGTGAACACCCTCTGGAGGGAAATAGACATTTCGTGTCTATCCAAAAAGTTCCCCTTAGGGAGAATTTTAGAGCAAAACTGTGGGATATTTTTCTCTTCGCATATCTCCCCTATGATTTCCTTTGTTGTCATGTTTTTTAAGGAGTTCCAAAAAGTGGGTGCACTAGATCTAGAGGGTAGGACAAAGTAGGGGAGGAGAGAGCCGGGTAAGTATCATGGCGGGGATGATACCAACGGGGAGCGTGAATGGAGCGCACGAAAAGTGTCCAGCAAACACTTCGTCAGCATCGGTAGCTGGGAGGACAGTGCATTCAAACCCCATAAGCTGGCAACTTGCTGCTCAGAAAGAAGCGCCCTCTCTATATCCAGCCCCAAATGGTCAAAATCCCTTATATTCAGCGCAATCCACCTCTTCATTTGAACGGCCTTATAATAAGAGAGGGTATTTGGTAAGCCAAAGCCTCCTGAAGAGCGCGGCAACACTAGGGTCGTATAGGCTATCCTAGGCTTAGATTTAGCCCACAAGAATGAGGAAAACAAGGATTTGACCGTGCGGAAGAAAGATTGATTCAATGGGATAGGAACCATCTGTAGGAGGTAAGTAATTTTTGGCAATATATACGTGCAAAGCAGATTTTTCCTCCCCATCCAGGATACATATGGGATCTTTAGAGATGAGAGTGTCTTCCTAATATCATTTATTAAAGGGGAATATTTGGCACCATACAGATCTGTCCTGCTCCTCGTCAGATATATGCCAGATATTTCAACTTCGACATTTGCCATGTGAAGGGTGTTGAAGACTTCAGTCTGTCAATTAGGATATCTGGCGCTGTGATAATAAACGCCTCTGATTTTGAATAATTTACCTTGAATTTGGAGAGCTTACCAAACTCCTCAAATAAGCTGATTACATATGGGAAAGCCATTTTAGGATTGGTTATTAACACATCTGCAGATCATCTGCAAATGCAGCGTTCTGGTGGACAGCATCTCCAATCCTAAGTCCTGATATCCGGTCATGTTCCCTGATTGCTTGTAGCAGGGTCTCCATGACCAGAATGAACAGGGTAGGGGAGAGAGGACACCCCTGCCTCGTGCCATTTGATATCTCGAAGGATGAAGACAGTGTACCATTGACCCTTATTCTTGCGCTTGGATGGTTATATAGGGACATAATGGCCCCGACCAGAATGGAGGGGAAACCGAAATGGATCAGGGTTTGCCGAAGGAACGCCCAGTCCACCTAATCAAAGGCCTTTTCGCCATCGGCGCTGAGGAGCACCAGCAGGATGTTTTTGGTATGAGCATATTGAATTGCGTGAAGAACTCTCACCGAGTTGTTATTACCTTCTCTGCCTCTAACAAAGCCCGCTTGCTCCGGGTTGACCAGTTTAGGTATAAGAGTTCCCATGCGTGTTGCTAGAACCTTCGCCCAGATCTTAACGTCCACATTAATAAGTGAAATGGGTCGGTATGATGCACATTGGGTGGGGTCTTTTCCTTCCTTCGGAAGAATTGTGATAGTTGCACCTAGAGCTTGCCTTGGTAGTGGACCCTCCATCAGCAATGCATTACACCAAGCCACTAATCTGGGCGTCAAGATTCCAGCAAATTTTTATAATATCCCGTCGGTAGCCCATCAGGACCAGGTGCCTTCCCTACTGGCATTGAGTTAAGTACCGCTCTAATTTCTTCATCAGAGACTGGTTGAAGAAGCCAGGAGGCCTCCTCTGTGGAGATTTTGGTGGGTGTAAGTCCGTTTAAGAACTGGCTAATTGCGCTATCTTTTGTGGTCTCCTTAAACTTTTCCTCGGGCAGATTATATAGTTAGGAGTAATATGTAACGAAGGCGTCCGCGATACCTTTAGTATCAAATGCTTTGGAATCTAGGCCCGTGTGAATCTCACTGATATAGCCTGCATCATAGCGATTTTTAACAAGCGCGGTCATCATTTTATTACCCCTATCACCATGAGCATAAAATTTAGACTTGGCATATTGGTAACTTTTGGAGTGTTGAATATTCAGATGATCTTTTAACTATTCGCGGAGCATTAACAAATCTGCATGGGTCTGAATTGACTGGGATCTCTTGTGTAAAGTTTCTATGGTCGAGATTTGCGTTAGTAAAGAATTCAGGGTTTTTTGGCGATCACGTTTAATTCTGGACCCTAAACTAATAAATTCCCTACGTATAAAAGCCTTGTGGGCTTCCCATGTTATTTGTGTTGATGTGTCCTCTGGGTGGTTTTCTTCGAAGAATAGTTGAAGTTTGCTTTCCATCTTTGCGATATCAGAATCTCTACCTAATAGGGTTTCATTTAGTCTCCATTCCCAATCCCGTTTAGGTAAGGAGAGGAAAGACACAGTAGCTGACACAGGGGCGTGGTCAGACACTGTGATCTGTCCTATTGATACTTTTTTCACCGCCTCTACTATAGAGGAGGGGACTAATACATAATCTAATCTTTGAAAGGAGGAATGGGCCGGAGACCAAAAGGTATAATCCTTAGAAGATGGATTATGCAACCTCCAAGTATCCACTAGCTGAAGATCTCTCAGCTTTTTATGTAGACCGCTTAAAGACCTCTGGGAATGAGCTGATGACCCCGTTGAGGTGTCTAGCCTAGGGTTTAAAGCTATATTGAGATCTCCCCCCACTATTATCGGACCCTCAGCAAATTGTTTCAATTTTTCTAGTGTATGCGATAGCCACATGGTCTGATGTTTATTCGGAGCATATAAACCCGCCAGGGTGACTTTACAGGTGCCTATCTGTCCTTTAATAAAGGCGTACCTTCCCTCTGGATCCATAAGTGACATGTTGAGCTTAAATGCAAGCGACCTACCAACACCGATACTCACGCCCCTAGATGCAGAGTTAAAGGTGCTATGAAACCATTGATTAAAGTATTTTTGTGGGAAGTTGATGGGGCGCCCACTCCTCAGATGCGTCTCCTGCAAAAAGCAAATATCTGCTTTCTCTCTTTTTAGCAAGTTTATAATCTGGGAGTGCTTCTGTGGAGTGTTCATTCCTTTCACATTGTATGAAGTGAAAATAATATCAGCTACCATGGATACATATCAGTAAATGGGCCACATGGAAAGTGCAGCACAGCTCCATGACACCTCTGATCCATAGCACAAAAATTGGGAGAGATAAGTGACAAAAAATAATAACAATGGTAAAAACACACCAAAAATAATGTAAACATAGTAGGGAGGATAATCGAGGTAAGAACACCACGAAATATATAACTGAGGTGTTGCTTTGCAGGAGCGGTAGCATTGAATAAAATCATTACCAGACCGGTGCCACAGACAAACATCCAGGAGCTATTTAGTTGGAACAGAGAGCCAAGTGTACAAGGGTCTACGTTCCTGAAACTAGGACACGGGGACCCCTGTATAAGATGCATAACATATACAAAGAACCTTAATAATATGATGAACACAATCGTATACTTTAGAGGGGGTGCTAGTTATTCTAACCGACCTTCAGAGCATCTGCTCTTGTATTATGCACGGCAGTGGTATAAACCCACAGAAAGGGCCCCCTTAGAAGCCCATTTCTCCCGGGAGCGAATGAGTGCATGCAGTAAGTCTCTCTATCTTGCACACATAGACATTGTCTAGCATATGCAAAATCTATAGCGGGGGGGGGGGAGGTGGAAGCTGGAGTCAGAAGGAAGTGAGCAAAGCAGGGAATACCAGGAAAAAAAAAGAAAAGAAGAAAAAAGAAGAAGAAGAAGATGAAATGACTGTTTTAATAAGATGGGGGGGGGGGGGCGTTAAAGGGGGGGGGGGAGAAAATGAGAAAGAAAGAAAAGAAAAGCTAAGCTGAATGTCCTCCAGGTATAACTATCGCACCATCCCTCTTGTCATACGACCTGGTGAAAGATAGACAGTCTTATACAGCAAAGCTTTCTTCATCTCTGCAGCAGTCTGGCACCTGATGGTTTAGGTCGGCGGACTTCAGACCAAGAGGAAATATTCGGCAATGCTGGAAGATCAGAGCCCCGGAGCTCTTGGGGGATCCATGATGGTATGTCCATGGGTTCGATGCGCAGCAGGGACCAAATTGACTCCAGGTCTGCTGGTACTCTGATCGCGTGATGCTTCCCTGCAAGAGAGATTTAAATTCCAAATGGGAACAACCACCGGTAGGCAACTTTCTGCGAACGTAGGAAGTCGCAGAGTGGCTTGAGCAGGCGCCTTTTTTCCAGGGTAGACGGGGCAATATCTTGGTAGAATGCAATACGGTGGCCATCATGGCACAAATCCTGATGATCTTTGGCCCCCTTTAATATAGCGGCAGTGTCCATATAACTAAGTTGGCCGCATACCACATCTTTAGGCGGTTCCCCTTCTTTCGGTGGAGGCCTCAGTGATCTATGAACACGCTCGATGATTATAGAGCGGGCCCTTTCCTCACCTAGGATGGCGCTGAACAAGGAGAGCATAGTGTCCCTCAGATCTTCATGCTGTACCATTTCCGGCAGGCCCTTAATGCACACATACTTGCTGCGATTTCGGTTTTCCATGTCTTCAATCATCAGGTATGCAGAGGCAATCGCTTCTTTGTGAGCTTTGACCATTTTTTCAACAGCCTGACTATGGGCAATAATTTGCCCTTGCTGCCCCTCCAGCTGCTCGACTCTGTGGCCTATATGCCATACGTCCGCCTTGATGGCTGCTAGTTCTTTTAGGACCGGTGCTAAGGCTGAGTACAAAACTTTCTCTTGGAAGTAGACACCGTGTCTTGGGACCAGGTTTCATCGCCCGAGCCTGCCGCATTTTCACTTTGTGAGTCAGCCACGGCTTCTTCATTACCATGCGGTTCCGGCGCCATCTTGGCCTCTCGCGCCTTCGCGTCTGTTGATCTCTTTTCTAAGAATTGTGCCATTTCGCTTTGAATTTTCTTGGGGCCGCTAGATTCTTGACGGTCTCTTGTACGATCTTTGCCTATTTTCACCATCTTTCTTGGCTCATAGAAGCAGGATTAAGCTGAATGCCGCTCTGCGGGACGGGAGCAACAGCCAGGCTCCGCCCCGAAAGTTCTGTACTTGATTAACGGCGCTATGTTTGTTTATAGCCAGCCAGGCTCCGCCCCGAAAGTTCTTTACTTGATTAACGGCGCTATGTTTGTTTATAGTGCTATGGCAACAACAGCTCCGATCGGACCCGCTGCGAACATGCGCAGTTGACTAGTTTTGTAGTTGTTCCGCCCTGACTCGGTAGCTGGCAATAGAAAGTATCATGAGTGACGTTGTTCTTCCTGGATTATGTGCATTGGCTAACTATACCGAAACTAACGCAGGCGCAGTGTGCAATTTCCGGACGCTGTAGCGATCATCAAATGGTGAGTGAATTCGGGCATTCCTATGTTTATGGTAACCAATTCTTTTTATTGTACACAGCTGGGTGGTATTGACGTCACACCTTTGAGACACATGTAACACGTGAATTTTATTGTTTTTTAGGTATGTATTGCCATGTATGGTTATGAATATACACAAGTCATTATTGATATCGATTGTAATCACTTATACACTGATGAATGATCGAAAATTATTTATTGATCACTGTATGGCATATTCTTTTGTGTGTTTGTTTACAAATTATGCATCATTATGTAATCATGTTCTTCACCTGTATATTTTCTTTATAATTTTCCTGTGCACTTCTACTCACTGCTTGAGAAAGATTGCAATGAGCCATTGAAACGTTGCAAGAGGTGGAATAAAGGGATCCATTATTTTACTTTAAGGAACACAGGCGAATAGGATGTGCAGAGTACCTGCACTCCCAGTGTGGTATCGGATGGGGCGCACTCGAAAGACCTCAAGACAGGAGTATTCTTTTTTAGGGATTTATTGACAACGCGTTTCGGGGCATACACGCCCCTTTTTCAAGTCTAAAGTAGGTGAAACATATAAAACGAATACATATAGACATGTAGTGAGACCATTTAACAAAAAAAGCATAAAAGAGATGAATGTAAAAAAAAATAAAAAATTGAATAAAAAATACACATAAATATTAAAAATATATGTATGAAATTGATAATAAATATAAATTCAATGTTTTTGATTCTGTAAAGATAGAGCCGCTATATGATGCATCTGATGCATCTTCGCCAAAAATAGAAAGCAGAGACCTACTCCAACTATTTTTCGGACTTGAAAAATCACCAAAAGAAGAAATCCAGCATCACATGGACTGGCTACTCCTAGAGATATATCTAAAGGAAAACCTGGTCCCGAGGGGGCTCAGGCTCAGATTTAGGAGTAGTTTTGAAAATGACCCATGTTTCTCCAAAGAATGGGATGATTATCTGTTAACCTGTTCTAGGGGTATGATCTCCCTACTCCTGAATAAAAGGAAGAGTCTATGTGATAATCTTAGAATTGTAATAGATGACCAAATAGCGGTTTTAGCCCAACATGTCACCCATAGTGAGTTCATGAAATTTGACCGTCTAATCACTACCAGAATTCACCAGTATGAAAAAGAGATCTTAGAAGGTAAGTCTCGAAAACTCTATCAAGACAGAAATGACTTCAGTACAGGTAATATAAAATTTTGGCTCAATAACACAGCAGAGCCACATCCCACTAACCACCACAGAACTCCTGATGTTGAACCTCATCCTGTCATACAAGCCCAGACCCAACTATCACACCCTTCATGGCTCAAACCCACTCAGAACTCTGACCAGAGATCAAGATTGGGCAACCGCACGCGTCTCCCGCACCACAAAAATTTGTACATAAATAGCAACCGACACAAAAAAGGAAGCAGGGCATCCCCCTCAGGAATTCACCACAAATATTCATCCAAGAAGTCAAATCTCATAGGTTCACACTATTCTAAGACCCAAGACACCAATGTTTCCAACAACACCCCCAAAGGTTCCTTCCATGCTCCTATATCCCTACTCCCTCCTCCCCTCCCTACATCACACACCAATATCCACAAGGCCCCTCATTTCAAGCCCAAACCACAGCTGCCCAGACCACCGTCCATCCAGTGGTTTATCCCCCACCATGGTCCTACACCCTCTCCCCCATTGGAACTATGTCATCTCTCCAACAATCATTTACAACTTCCCCCCACCACACATGGTGACAAAATAACTTTCAATCAAACAGTCCCCAATTCTCATGAACTATCATCCACAGTGAACCCCAGACCACAGGAAACATTGCACATGACTGACTCCCCCCATTCTGTGAACTCCCTCATCAAAGCTGATAATATCTGTGAAGAACCACTCCCAGAATGCCTATCTGAGAACTCACTCATCACCACCCATAATACTAGCATAGACTATATGCAAAATCAGTCTTTTTTACTGTTGCCCGGTACCCTGACCCCGGAAACAACACACACTGTACGGCGGGCGTCAGGGCAATTCCCTCTAACCCCAGAAGCCACTTACACGCTACGGCAACCATTGGGAACTGTGACGATCACGGATTATTTCAAACCAGTCCAAAACAAAGGGCTAAAAAGACAAATAAGTTTAGAAGAGGAAGACGTGGGGGAAGAAGAGAAAGAGAAGAGGCCAAGAATTACGATAACAAAAGGAGCAGACAAGACTACACCAAAGAGCAGGGAGTTGAGGAAGAATTAGTTAAGATATTCAATCTATCAACCTGAAGGAAACAGAGTTGAGTCTACTACAAAAGGGTTTGTCCTTCTGTCCGACAGATATCTTCAACGAATTCGATCTATTCGTTGATCTGAATGCCTTCATCAGAAAGATGACCATCACTAGGCATTTTGAAATTCAAGCTTCCAAACAACATAAAAACAGGCCTGATATTGAACAGAACACTGATCCCCAACAGACGTCAACACTGACACTCAACACAGGATTAAAACCAAAGTCTACCTTTAATCCAGTTCATCACAGAGGAAGTCATATCGAGATATTTTCAGCACTAACCTCAAGAGACCTTAGGACTGGAGTATTAACAAGGCCCTAAAAATCCCTCACAATTTGGACAAAGAAGAAAAGTCGGCTCTGAGAAGTTTAACGAACAACAGTTCTATTGTCATTCGATGTGCAGATAAAGGCGGGAGCATAGTTATACAGGATCGCTCTGACTACCGAAGCCCAGAGAATCCTGGACAACACAGAATACTACCAAATGCTAGTAGAAAACCCATTGAAGGAAGATACAAAGGAATTAATGTCCCTCCTGGATGAGGCCTTTTCCAAAGGTATAATAACAAAAAAAGAAAAAGAATACATCATTATGGACCATCCCGATTTAGGTTTATTTTACCACTTGCCGAAAATACATAAATCCACCACCAACCCCCCAGGCAGGCCTATCATCTCTGGTGTCACATCACTCACCTGTAATCTGTCACATTATGTTGACATCCGTCTCCAAAAATATGTCATCCATCTACCATCCTACCTTAAAGATTCCGCAAGTTTAATCTCCATCCTGAAAACTTTCGAGTGGAAAAACACATATCTATGGAACCAACTTTGGATTTTTACCTCCCTCTATTCAAACATCCCACATACTGTGGGGATCGAAGCCATCCGTCAATTTCTCACAAAGGATCATGAATTACCTAATATACATGGTCAATTCATACTGGACAGTATTGAATTCATCCTGACCCACAACACGTTCACTTTTGATAAGAAGATCTATAGACAGATTAAGGGAACCGCGATGGGGACGCGTTTCGTGCCGAGTTACGCTAATTTATACATGGGGGCGTTCGAAGATCAATTCATCTATAACCAACATAAGTGGAAAGAGAATCTGATATTCTACAAACGCTATATAGATGATTTAGTTGTCATCTGGGACGGCGACCTAGAGGTTTTCCACGAATTTACAGCGTATCTCAATAATAACAATTACAATCTCACCTTCACAACTAGCTATTCTAAGGAATTCATTGAGTATCTTGACCTAGTCCTTATGGCTAAGGTTGACCATATCGAGACCAAGACGTTTTTCAAAAAGGTAGATAGTAACAGCTACCTTAATTACGGACGCGCACACCACAAAAAATGGAAAAATAATATCCCTTTTAGTCAATTTAAGAGAATCCGAAGAAATTGCACCAACGATAAGGATTTCCAAACACAAAGTAAGCTTATTGAGAGGAGATTCCTCAATAAAGGTTACCCCAAAGGAGTGGTCAAAGCAGCTCTGAAACGCGCCCAGGAGCACACACAAGGAAGCTGTCTATTAAAGAACAAAAAAGAGAAGGACCCAGAAACCAACAAACGTTTCAAAATGTCATTCATCACCACCTACAATGTCAATCACTCGTCACTCAGAGAAATTCTAAGAAACCACTGGCCGATCCTATTAGCGGATCCTTTTCTTAGAAATCATCTACAGAAGGAACCACGTATAATATTCAGAAGACCCCAAACGTTGAAAAATCTCCTGGCCCCAAGTCGCCTCCGCACATTGAAGAAAGAAAAATTGGACCAAACGCCACTGCTATTTCCTGATATACGGGGTAGCTACAAATGTGGACACCGTATGTGCAAATGTTGTACTAGCATTTCTAATAAAACCACTGTTTTTTGTAGTAACGTCTCGGGTGAACAATATCAGATCAAACAATTTCTCAACTGCTCATCCAGCTATGTTGTCTATCTCATCGAATGCAACTGCGGCCTTCAATACATAGGGAGAACCACCATGACCCTAAGGGAACGGATGAACAAGCATCGGTGGAATATTACTAATGGTTACCTAAAACATGGAGTTTCAAGACATTTCCTCCAGGTTCATAATAAGGATCCGAAGGATTTGACCATAACACCAATAGAACAAGTTAAAACGGAACAAGCAAACCGCTTTCAGTCCCTAAGACGGAGGGAAATGTTCTGGATATATAAATTGCAGTGTCTGGAACCCTTTGGCTTAAATGAATCCCTGGAGAGTAATTGTTTTTAACACTGATATCTATATCCTTGTTCCAGTATCCACTTGTCAGAAAACACTTTGCATAATTCACACACTCACCCATTCCTTCCCCCAACATCTACCAGTCTTATATGTACCTCAAAATATCCATCTACATACACACCTATCCCATAGTCTATTCATTTATTCCTGTCATATTGTTATACTCTCCAACCTATAAAAAGAACATACCAGTCATATCCTTTTCATCCTGTTTAATAACCAATCAATACCAGGCTGATTTAATTTAACATTATCCAATTGTTACATCATCCAGTGATACCTTCAGTTCTTCACCCCCCCCTCACACTTATACTTATATTCACTCCAGGTAAAACCCCTTCTTCTTTTAATCGCTATCAGTGTCTTCTATTAGGGTTTCCTAACCATTTATTTATCCATTCTCAAAAACAATCATTTACTTTATTCCATACGTACATGGGGAAAAATTATTTTTATTTATGTACAAATATATAGCGGCTCTATCTTTACAGAATCAAAAACATTGAATTTATATTTATTATCAATTTCATACATATATTTTTAATATTTATGTGTATTTTTTTATTCAATTTTGTATTCTTTTTTTACATTCATCTCTTTTGTGCTTTTTTTGTTAAATGGTCTCACTACATGTCTATATGTATTCGTTTTATATGTTTCACCTACTTTAGACTTGAAAAAGGGGCGTGTATGCCCCGAAACGCGTTGTCAATAAATCCCTAAAAAAGAATACTCCTGTCTTGAGGTCTTTCGAGTGCGCCCCATCCGATACCACACTGGGAGTGCAGGTACTCTGCACATCCTATTCGCCTGTGTTCCTTATTCTAGTACCTTGGGGGTTCTGGCAAACCAACCAATCGGACTGTTGCGGTATCATCTGGCGGCACCAACCTTCTCACATCGCCTGTACAAGAGTTGTGCCTTAAGATAGCACAACCTCGCAAGGTGAGCCTAATTTTCACACTTCTCTAGTCCAATCCTTTGGAAGTAACGTACTACCCTATGAGCGCCTTCTCTCTCTCTTGCCATATGTGCCTTATTTTACTTTAACGGAGTGCTGCCTTGCTTACTACCTAAATTCAGAGGTCCATATCCAAGAACAGAATTTGCACCCAAAGTTTTCTATTGGAGTGCTGCTACCAACTGACTTTACCTACCTATATATATATATATATATATATATATATATATATATATATATAGTAAAATTTGTTATTATAGGTGTTTCCGTTCCCTCAGTCAGGTGCAGGCCTTCCAGAGAGGAGGTGTGGGAGGTCTCTGCATCAGAGCTGGAGGAGGAGCAGGCCCGACCCTCAGGGCAGCAACCTGCTCCTAGCTCCCCAAAGGAGGTTGAGTCCATGGACAAACATGAGAGCGGGCCTTCACCCCAACCCACTTCAGCCCCCCAAGTGACTCAGGAGGAGAACGACGAGGAGGATGAACTGGTCAATATGTGCTGTGGCTGTTTTCACTCATTCACTGTTCAAACACACACACAGACACACACACATGTGTCAGTTTATCTTTCACCACAGACATACTTTTTTGGAGCAAGCAATAATAAGCATGTTAAAGCTTTACAAATAATCTTTCTTCAGTCCTATATATTAGAGAACCTACAGTCCCACACTTACAGTTCCATACAAGGGGGGTAACAAAAAAGTACTATCTCAACACTCTTTACAGTCTTTCAGAGGTCTGGTTCCCCTCTATGGTTGTTCTGCGTTCCAATCGCCTATCCACACTGTATTTTAACAGCCTTTTTAACCACACCGTTATGAAAACCCCAAGATGTAATACAGGTGTTACACCCAATGGTTCTGTTCACTATTAAAACCCAGACCCAAAATTATTTTTAAAGAAAACCTCCCAGAAACCTATAGTTACAGGCGTACTGATTCAGGGAAATGACCTCACTGAAGCATACATTCCCATTGAGACATAACGAGCATCCATGATTCTTCCCTTTGTGCTACTACAATGCACACAGCAATATCAATCCTTATTTTAAAAATGTTAAAGATGTGACAAAAACATCTAAATAATTATGGCAACTATGAAGATATAAAACACACTCCAGTAATTGAAAACAGGAACACTACTGTGAAAACCACCCGCCAATCCCGTCGAACTATGCTACCATTCCCATACATGGCTCGTTCACTTGAGAGTATAGACTTCTGGAGGCGAATCCACTGTGAGCACAGTTGACATTTAATATAATTCATTACAGTCTAGTGTTATTTAGGTGTAAAGTTTATGGTTATGTTGTAGATTAATTAATTATTTTCTATTAGTGACGTCTGATTTTAAAATTACAAAAATCACAAGAGCCCTCTCATTCATACCAATAATTCAAACGTTCTGTTACAGCTGACACAGCAGAGGTAAATTATAACCTGTATGCCAAAGACTATTCCGGCCACAATGGCAGATTATACATCCAACAATCTGATTTTATGTAGACAGAACCTCAGAAGAAGTGCTTCTTAACAGTCTGTGTGGCTCCTGCAATCGCCATTAGTCAAAAGCGTTATACAATAATCACTAAATAGCTTTTAATATGCTGACAAATTACTTTATTTTTATTTTTTTTACAGTACTGAAAGAAATGCACCAACAAATTTTGAAGCTTGAGCGGGAGCATCGCAAAGATGTGCAGGCGCTCCGGGAGCACCATGCCAGAAAAATGAGGGGGCTGAAGCTCCAGTTCGCACACAGATTGTGCAAAATGGAGGAGAAGCACGCTAGGGCCGTGGAGATGCTTTTAAACCTCCAGGACAAAATGAAAGCCTTGCCCTAGTGGGAATTGTTCATTTAAAAAGTTGATTTTTTTTTTTTGATAATTCTAAAGCTTTTATTGTGAAATTATATTGATTCATATTTTATTTTTTTAAATAAAAAAATGTAAGGTTTCTTTATAATTGTTAAACATTTGGTTACAATAAAGGCCCCTAGAGTCCATTCCCAAACTCATCAGTATCCTGACATACAGCATCCGCAGGTATATAGAAATTGGGTAGTATAGGACTACACATAACTCCCAATGATCATGATAATAGCAGTAGTCATTGGTAGCGGTTTTGTATATGGGCTGCACATCATTCGTAAGGATCAGGATAATAGCAGCAGTCATTGGTGATGGTGGATTATAAGGCCTAAATCAATCTCCAAGTCATTTTGAAGCAGTAGTAGGCAGATGGTTGTTTAACATTGTCGTTTAAGGTCTACACAGCCCTGAATAACTCTACAGGAACAAACAGCAGCATGTAGTTTGTAGCTATATTGTATTCCCTTGAATGTGCCCCTGACATACGTGTTAAATAACTACCAAAAAAGTATACTACCGAAAAAGAAGCATGTTAGTAGTTATTTGGTTACATCCATAATTCTATCCCAACCCAAAAAAAATAAAAAAATTGGTTAACAATCACTTTATTTGGTGAACTGATTGATTTATTTTGAATTGTAAAGGCCAATTTAACCCCTTAAGGACGCATGACGTACCTGTACGTCATGGTTTCCGAGTCCTTAAGGACCCATGACGTACAGGTACATCATGAGTAGTTCCGATCACTGCTGCTCAGCCGGCAGTGATCGGAACAAGGTACCTGCTGAAATCATTCAGCAGGTACCTTGTTACAATGCCCAGGGGGGTCCTGTGACCCCCCCCCCCATATCGGCGATCGCTGCAAACCACAGGTCAATTCAGACCTGCGGTTTGCAGCGCTTTGTGCGATCTCTGATCCCTGCGGTCTGTGACCGTGGGGATCAGAGAGTTAATGCCCCCAAAGTGTTCATTTTTAACCCCCCCTGCAGCCCCCAATCATATTATGGCTGGCGTACGGACCGCGCTATGGAAGGGTTAACAGGGAGGGAGCTCCCTCTCCCATCGGGGGGCTGCTGTGCCTTTGCAGCCCCCCAACAGGATGGTATCGCAGAGGGAGGGATCCCCACTCTCTCCCCATCCATCACCCGCTGCTCTCTTATGGCAGCGGGTGATGGTTGCCATGGGAGCAGGACGCTTTCAGAAGCGTCCTGCTCTCTATGGTGCTGAAAGTCTGAATAGACCTGCTAAAGGTCTATTCAGACTTTGTAAAGTAAAAAATACAGCACAGTGCACTATATTGCGTACTGTACTGTATTATAAAAATACCAGATCCACTGGATCTACAAGAACCAAGTGGGTCTGCGTCAAAAAAAAAAAAAAAACACATATCACTGAATAAAAATAAAAATAAAATAAAATACACTACACATATTAGGTATCGCCACACCCGTAAAAATCTGCTCTATAAACATATCACATGACTAAACTCTTCAGGTAAACGCCATAAAAAAAAAAAAAAAAATGGTGTAAATAAGCCATTTTTTTGCACCTTACATCACTAACCCTAGGTACACACCTAAGCGTTTTACAGCGCGTTCAAACGCGCTGTAAAACACACAACATGTGAAAAGCCATGCTTCCCTATGGGCATGGTTCACATTTGGGCGTTTTACACCGCGTTTGAACGCGCTGTAAAACGCCCCACGCCAAAACAAGTACATGAGCTTCTTTGGGGCGTTTTAACGCGCCTATGGACAATGATGCCATAGGGGAGAAACACTGAATCGCGCGTATGACGCGCGTTTCTTAGTTACAAAAACGCGCATCCAAAAACGCGCTTAAAACGCACGTCATACGCGCGATTGAGAAACGCCTAGGTGTGTTCCCAGCCTAAAAGTGTAATACAAAGTGATCAAAAAGGCGTATGCCTCCCAAAATAGTACCAATTAAACCGCCATCTCATCCTGCAAAGAATGAGCCTCTACCTAAAACAATTGGCCAAAAAATAAAAAAACTATGCTTCTCAGACTAAAACATGATTTTTTTGTCTCAAAAATGCTTTTTAGTGTTAAATTTAAAAAAATAAAATAAAAAGTAGACATATTGGGTATCTCCACGTCCATAAGAATCTGCTCTATAAAAATATCACCTGACCTAACCCCTCAAGTAAAAACTGTAAAAAAAAATTAAATAAAAACTTTGTCAAAAACATTTTTTAGTCACCTTACATCTCGCCACACCCGTAAAAATCTGCTCTATAAACATATCACATGACTAAACTCTTCAGGTAAACGCCATAAAAAAAAAAAAAAATGGTGTAAATAAGCCATTTTTTTGCACCTACATCACTAACCCTAGGTACACACCTGCAGCGTTTTACAGCGCGTTCAAACGCGCTGTAAAACACACAACATGTGAAAAGCCATGCTTCCCTATGGGCATGGTTCACATTTGGGCGTTTTACACCGCGTTTGAACGCGCTGTAAAACGCCCCACGCCAAAACAAGTACATGAGCTTCTTTGGGGCGTTTTAACGCGCCTATGGACAATGATGCCATAGGGGAGAAACACTGAATCGCGCGTATGACGCGCGTTCTTAGTTACAAAACGCGCATCCAAAAACGCGCTTAAAACGCACGTCATACGCGATTGAGAAACGCCTAGGTGTGTTCCCAGCCTAAAAGTGTAATACAAAGTGATCAAAAAGGCGTATGCCTCCCAAAATAGTACCAATTAAACCGCCATCTCATCCTGCAAAGAATGAGCCTCTACCTAAAACAATTGGCCAAAAAATAAAAAAACTATGCTTCTCAGACTAAAACATGATTTTTTTGTCTCAAAAATGCTTTTTAGTGTTAAATTTAAAAAAATAAAATAAAAAGTAGACATATTGGGTATCTCCACGTCCATAAGAATCTGCTCTATAAAAATATCACCTGACCTAACCCCTCAAGTAAAAACTGTAAAAAAAAATTAAATAAAAACTTTGTCAAAAAACATTTTTTAGTCACCTTACATCACAAAAAGTGTAATATCAAGCGATCAAAAAGTCATATGACCCCCCAAATAGGGCCAATCTAACCGTCACCTCATTCCGCAGAAAATGAGCCCCTACATAGGACAATCACCCCCCAAAAAATAAAAAATATGTCTCTCAAACTATGGAGACACTAAAACATGATTTTTTTTTGTTTTAAAAAATGATATTATTGTGTAAAACTTATATAAATAAATGAAAAGTATACATATTATGTATTTCCGCGTCCGTCACAACCTGCTCTATAAAAATAACAAATGACCTAACCCCTTAGCTGAACACATCAAAAAATAAATAATAAATACGGTGTCAAAAGCCATTTTTGTCACCTTACATCACAAAAAGTGTAATATCAAGCGACCAAAATGTCATATGCACCCCAAGATAGTGCCAATCAAACCGCCATCTCATCCCGCAAAAAATGAGCCCCTACATAAGACAGTCCCCAAAAAATAAAAAAAAACTATGTCTTTCGGAATAAATATTAAGTTTTGTTTGGCTGTTAACCCTTGCTTTGTTACTGGAAAAAATTGATTAAAATGGAAAATTTAAAAAAAAAATCGAAATTCTGAAATTTTAGCTCCATTTGCCATTAACTCTTGTAGAAAACCTAAAGGGTTAATTACGTTTGTAAAATCAGTTTTGAATACCTTGAGGGGTGTAATTTCTAGGATGGGGTAATTTTTGGGTGGTTTCTATTATGTAAGCCTCACAAAGTGACTTCAGACCTGAACTGGTCCCTAAAAAGTGGGTTTTTGAAAATTTCAGAAAAATTTCAAGATTTGCTTCTAAACTTCTAAGCCTTGTAACGTCCCCAAAAAATGAAATAGCATTCCCAAAATGATCGATACATGAAGTAGATATATGGGGAATGTAAATCAATAACTTTTTTTGGCGGTATTACTATGTATTATAGAAGTAGAGAAATTAAAACTTGGAAAATTGCACATTTTGCTAAATTTTTTGTAAATTTTGTATTTTTTTATAAATAAAAATGAAATTTTTCGACTTCATTTTACCACTGTCATGAAGTACAATATTTGACGAAAAAACAACCTCAGAGTGGCCTAAATAAGAAAAAGCATTTTAAAGTTATCAACACAAATGGGCGAGTCCTTAGGGTGAAATAGGGCTGAGTCCTTAAGGGGTTAAAATATTGACAATTAGCATATCACAATAACCAAATGGCAAAGTTTAAACACAAATGTGTGTTTATTAAATATTAAGTACAAAGCGAACCATTCTAATAGTGCAAAGTAACATTTAAAATAAATATTTTTGTTAATTTTCCTAATGACTAAATTATTTTATGTACTAACATAAATTTCGTAAATAATGTATTTTTTCATAAAACAATTAACTATTAAAATACAAAAGTTGAACAGAGTAATAACTACAAAAAAAAATTCATTTATTAAATGAGCTAAATTCTTAACTTCTACAAACTATAAAAAATGTATTTACAATTCATTCTTATTATCCCCCAAAAAATGTATATATAAACAGTAACAATGTTGCTATACGGCTCCATTCACAAAACCGGATTTCCACACGGATGAGTATAACGCCAGTCACACCCAACCATGTAGAGAGGTCAACAAAGAAGTCAGCCATCCCTCCTAGGGATCCGTATGTAAAGAAAAAAAAAAAACTTTTTTCTTAGTAGGGTCATCAATCAGTCCTGTACAATATTAACTGCACAAGACCGTTTGACAAGGGAAGGCCACATGCGGTCCACACCTTGCTACAGCTTTACCCACAACATAGCCGCCCCAAACCACACTTATTTTAAAATAAAAAATAATAAATTAAAGGAAAATAAGTTCATTTTGTGAATGAAGCCAAACAACACATGATAAAATCTGTTTTTTAAAAGAATATTTATATACATATATTGCTGTCTAAATATTGACAATACACTACTTAGCAGAGCACATGCGAGAATACGAAACATGCAAACCAGGTTAAAAGAATTCATAATTCTATACTTGTTAAAGTGCAAAGGAGAAAATCAGGTCCATGATGGTTGTCTACGCATGATCAGGACATACAGCATCTACAGTTAACACAGTACTAGAATGCTGACTCATAAGTTACCAGTTGTAACTAGGCAGAAAATGACAAACACTAGCAGGTAAGTGCACTGGCAATTTAAAAAAAATAGATAAATAACCCAATTCCAATTTTTTTTTTTAAAAAAGGTGTGAGGGTCTATGGTTGTTCTATGTGAGAGGTAAATCTGGACTCATCTGACCACATAACATTCTTATATTGCTCCAGAGTCCGATCTTATGCTCCCTAGAAAATTGAGGATTCTTTGGGGGCTTTGCATCACTAGTATGTGTTTTACTGACGGCTATACAACTGTTCAGTCCCAATGCCTTGAGTTCCATTTGCATTGAGTTTTTAGAAAAATAACTAACTTAAACTAATAAACATAGCCATGAGTCAGACTGTTGTTTTTCTAAGATGGTATTTTCCAAAACCTTGCATTTATCGCCACGCCGTACATTCAAGTATATATTTCCAGCCCTCTTTACTATTCAGCTTTGTTTTCGTGTCCCCTTTATTCTTACAGTTTTTAATAATGTTTTGGACAGTTCTTACATGAATATTAGGACTCTCTGCCATCTATTTAGTTGTTTTGTCTATTCTTGGTGCTTGACAATGATTTGACCCTTCTGAAACTGACTAACCAATTTTGTACATGAGCAGAACATAGGTCTTTCAACGTGGTTGTTTAAGAAAATAAAATACAATGAATATGGACATGAAACATATTCGCCCATGCAGTAACTATCGAATCAGAGCCTCATACCTATTGTCATATTCGAATCACGTACTGAGTTTTGAAAGTGGGACAAAAGCCTATGCAGTAACGCAACTGTTTAAGGCATAAAACACTACCGCCCTAACATCCTAGTATCATGTAAGACAGCAGCATTGCTAGGCAGCTATGTACTGCAAGGCCTAAAAATGTATCAACTCAACAAAGCAGCTAATGTTGTTTGAAAAGGCCCATAGATAACTCAGCACGATCATACGTGAAAAAAAAGAAAAAAGGGGAGCGTTAGGATGGGAAGACTCCAATCAGGAATGGAGGGCTGAAGAGTCGGCCAAAGTTCCTGGGGGAAGAGGGTGCCAAGGGACAAATAACTAAGAAGGGATGGAGAAATTCAAATAGAGGAAGTCCAAAAGGTATTAGGCAGCTCACATTGCAGAAGAGGCTCGTCTCTGGTGTCGAGGCTGCCCTAATAATGAGATTTAAAAATGGCAGATCAGGATGCAAGGCCAAGGACCCGAGGAGTGCCAGAAACCATAAGAACAGGGGTAAAAGGAGAGGTTCCCAAAAGATGGCTATTTAGCAACATGGTGATACTCTAGAAACATAGGTGGATATTAGGTAAAATGTCTTACTATGAATGAAATGATGTCAAATGATCGGATAATCAAAACAATTGTAAACAATGAAAACAGTACAAACAACGCTTTCAGTTGTTGTAGTAGTACTCACTTTAACAGGAGGGGTAGTGTAAGATAAACTCAAGACACTTACACCTTAAACCCCTCGTCGCCGAGGTCGCCTGTAGATAGTGGATCCGCTTGATGGTCCCAAATGATGAACCGGGGGCCTTAGTGTTCAGTCAGGAAGTCTTTATTGAAGAAATAAGCTCAACGCGTTTCGGCGGTTAAGTGCAATCCCCCTTCTTCAGGAGCAGGGTATATGGTGCATATGCTAAAATGTCATTGCTTACGCTGTATACTCGTTATACATGGTTTTATGCATTTTAATGTGTATTTTTCCATACCCCTCTACAGTAAGTGTTTATCAGCACACAAACCGGGACCTATATATTGCCTTTTTGTACATACTCTTATGAGGATGTCCCTCCATGTATAAATAATTTTATCCCACCATTTGATCCTATTCACCATCACTGCTTACGTCTTCTACATGGTTTTATGCATTTCAGTATATCTCTTATTACTTTATTTTATTAACTTTATATGGATTTTAGCCTACATATATATGAATTATATTGTTTATTTATTTATATATATTTATCCTCTAAAATTGATTCTAATTTACTTCTATTTATGCATTTTTCATAATGCTGTACATGTATTCACTTATATTTATACTTCTATTTCTATATTTATGTACACTTAATGTATTCCTATCCCCCCCCTCCAGCCCCCATCGATCAGGATCCTTCGATGTGCCCCTTAATAATGAAATCTTGTATGATAGGGAGGACAAGCCCAGCTACCCTTTTAATGTTACCTCAAGCCCCCTCCAAAAAAATAAAAATTGCACCCTATATTGGAGCAAAAAATTGGAATTAGAGTTGAGCGAACACCTGAATGTTCGGGTTCAAGAAGTTCGGCTGATGTTCGGGTTCGGCATCCGAACTCGACCTGAACTTCATCCTGAACCCGAACCCCATTGAAGTCAATAGGGACCCAAACTTTTGGGCACTAAAAGGGCTATAAAATAGTCTAGGAAAGGTCTAGAGGGCTGCAAAAGGCAGCAAAATGAATTAAAATAAAATAAAATGAATAAAAATTAAGCAATATCAATTGGAGAGGGGTCCCATAGAAGAGAATGAGGATTTAAGTCACCCACCAATGGAGAAGGCCACTTTTATTTAGTCAGGCCCCAGCACCCAGACAGAGGACAGAGGTCGCATAGCAGAGAATCATGCTTCATGTCACCCAGCAATAGAGAAGGCCACTTCCAGATATTTAGCCCATGGCACCCAGACTGAGGACAGAGGTCGCATATCAGAGAATCAGGCTTCATGTCACCCACCACTGGAACAGGCCAATTTCAGATAATTAGGCCCCTGGCACATAGACGGAGGGGAGGTTCATTCAACTTTTGGTTGCACCTCAATATAATGGTAAAATTAAAAAAAGAGGATTCAATAAAGAAGTGCCCCGAAGTACAAGAATATATGGTTGAGGGTGAGGCAGTTATAAATGTCTATTCTGCACAAGGGATGGACAGGTCCTGTGGGATCCATGCCTGGTTCATTTTTATGAACGTCAGCTTGTCCACGTTGGCTGTGGACAGGCGGCTGCGTTTGTCAGTAAGGACGCCCCCTGTCGTGCTGAATATACGTTCAGACAAAACACTGGCCGCCGCGCAGGCCAGCACCTCCAGGGCATAATTGGCTAGCTCTGTCCACGTGGACAATTTGGAGACCCAGAAGTTGAATGGGGCCGAACCATCAGTCAGTACGTGGAGGGGTGTGCTCACGTACTGTTCAACCATGTTAGTGAAATGCTGCCTCCTGCTAACAAGTTCCATATCAGGTTGTGGTGCAGTTAGCTGTGGCGTGGTCACAAAACTTTTCCACATTTCTGCCATGCTAACCCTGCCCTCAGAGGAGCTGGCCGTGACACAGCTGCGTTGGCGACCTCTTGCTCCTTATCTGCCTTCGCCTTGGGCTTCCACTTGTTCCCCTGTGACATTTGGGAGCGCATCTACCAGTGTGCGCTTGTACTTGCGCATATTCCTATCACGCTCCAGTGCAGGAAGTAAGGTGGGCACATTGTCTTTGTACCGGGGATCCAGCAGGGTGGCAACCCATTAGTCCGCACACGTTAAAATGTGGGCAACTCTGCTGTCGTTGCGCAGGAACTGCAGCATGTAGTCGCTAATGTGTGCCAGGCTGCCCAGAGGTAAGGACAAGCTGTCCTCTGTGGGAGGCGTATCATCATCGTCCTCCGTATCCCCCAAGCCACGCACCAGTGATGGACCTGAGCTGTGTTGTGTGCCACCCCGCTGTGAACCTGCTTCATTCTCATCCTCCTCCACCTCCTCCTCATCCTCCTCATCCTCCAGTAGTGGGCCCTGACTGGCCACATTTGTACCTGGCCTCTGCTGTTGCAAAAAAACTCCCTCTGAGGCACTTCTAACAGTCCTGAAAGTGCTAAAAATGACCCCTCATCATCCTCCTCCTCCTCCTCCTCCTACTCCTGGGCCACCTCCTCTTCCATCATCGCCCTAAGTGTTTTCTCAAGGAGACATAGAAGTGGTATTGTAACGCTGATAACGGCGTCATCGCCACTGGCCATGTTGGTGGAGTACTCGAAACAGCGCAACAGGGCACACAGGTCTCTCATGGAGCCGCAGTCATTGGTGGTGAATTGGTGCTGTTCCGCAGTTCGACTGACCCGTGCGTGCTGCAGCTGAAACTCCACTATGGCCTGCTGCTGCTCGTACAGTCTCTCCAGCATGTGCAAGGTGGAGTTCCACCTGGTGGGCACGTCGCATATGAGGCGGTGAGCTGGAAGGCCGGAGTTACGCTGTAGCGCAGACAGGCGAGCAGCGGCAGAATGTGAATGCCCGAAGCGCACACAGACGGCCTGCACTTTATGCAGCAGCTCTGACATGTCGGGGTAGTTGTGAATGCACTTCTGCACCACCAAATTCAACAGATGTGCCAGGCAAGGGATGTGCGTCAAACCGGCTAGTCCCAGAGCTGCGACGAGATTTCGCCCACTATCGCACACCACCAGGCCGGGCTTGAGGCCCACCGGCAGCAACCACTGGTCGGTCTGTTATTCAATACCCCACCACAACTCCTGCGCAGTGTGGGGCCTGTCCCCCAAACATATGAGTTTCAGAACGGCCTGCTGACGTTTACCCCGGGCTGTGCTGAAGTTAGTGGTGAATGTGTGTGGCTGACTGGATGAGCTAGTGGAAGCAGAGGAGGAGGAAGCCAAGTAGGGGGAGGAGGCTACAGGAGGCAAAGAATGATGCCCTGCGATCCTTGGCGGCATAAGGATGTGCGCCAAAGAACTCTCTGCCTGAGGCCCAGCCACCACTACATTTACCCAGTGTGCAGTTAGGGAGATATAGCGTCCCTGGCCGTGCTTACTGGTCCACGTATCTGTGGTTAGGTGGACCTTGCCACAGATAATGTTGCGCAGTGCACACTTGATTTTATCGGATACTTGGTTGTGCAGGGAAGGCACTGCTGTCTTGGAGAAGTAGTGGCGGCTGGGAACAACATACTGTGGGACAGCCATGGACATCAGCTGTTTGAAGCTGTCTGTGTCCACCAGCCTGAATGACAGCATTTCAAAGGCCAGTAGTTTGCATTCAGGCCCAGGGCTCGAGGGTGGCTAGGTGGGAATTTACACTTTCTCTCCAAGGTTTGTAAGATGGAGAGCTGAACGCTGCCATGTGACATGGTGGAGATGCTTGGTGACGCAGGTGGTGGTGTCGGTGGCACATCCTCTGTTTGGTGGGCGGCAGGTGCCAACGTTCCTCCCGAGTCGGAGAAAGAGGCCGAGGCAGCAGCAGAAGAGGGAGCAGGGGGAGCCTGAATGAGTTCCTTAATTTTAAGGTGTTTACTCCACTGCAGTTCATGCTGTGCCCATAGATGCCTGGTCATGCAGGTTGTGCTAAGGTTCAGAACGTTAATGCCTCGCTTCAGGCTCTGATAGCACAGCGTGCAAACCACTCGGGTCTAATCGTCAGCACATTGTTTAAAGAAGTGCCATGCCAGGGAACTCCTTGAAGCTGCCTTTGGGGTGCTTGGTCCCTGGTGGCTGTGGCCAGTAGCAGGCAAACTCTCTTGGAGTCGGCTGTTCTGCTTTTGCCCCCTGCTCCCTCTTTTGCTATGCTGTTGGCTCGGTCTCACCACTGCCTCTTCCTCTGAACTATGAAAGTCAGTGGCATTACTTCATTCCATGTGGGGTCTAGGACCTCATAGTCCCCTGCATCGTCTTCCACACAGTCTTCATCCCTGACCTCCTGTTCGGTCTGCACACTGCAAAAAAACGCAGCAGTTGGCACCTGTGTTTCGTCATCATCAGAGACGTGTTCACTACGATGAGGTGGTATTCCCGTGTCCTCATCATCAGGAAACATTAGTGGTTGTGCATCAGTGCATTCTATGTCTTCCACCACTGGGGAAGGGCTAGGTGGATTCCCTTGGGAAACCCTCCAGCAGAGTCTTCAAACAGCATAAGAGACTGCTGCATAACTTAAGGCTCAGACAGGTTCCCTGATATGCATGGGGGTGATGTGACATACTACTCAAACACACCAATAGCTGATCTCAGGGAGACCAGCTACAAAAAAACACAGCAGAGCCTCACTTAAGAGTCTCAACACAGCAATCCAAAGTGCAAAGCTCCCTGGGAAACAGTAATATGCAAAATAAATGTGGAGCCCCAGTTATGGATCTACAACACAATGAAAGCCAGATATCCCTCAAAGGAAGGAAAACAGAGCAAAGGAGTGTCTCCATTACAGAGATCCCCAAATCCACCATATTAAGTGGTCCCTATGTCAAGGTCTCGCTTTTTTACAAGCTTTAAGGATGTGATGGGGAAAACCTAAGCCAGTTATCCATCCACAGACAGCTGTTTCGGGGTGTTGCTCCTCATCAGTGAGGAGTAGGATCCTTGCCAACTGAGAGCAATGCCTCGGAGACTACTCAAACACTCCAATAGGTGATCTCAGGGAGACCAGCTACAAAAAAACACAGCGGAGCCTCATGTAAGAGTCTCAACACAGCAATCCGAAGTGCAAAGCTCCCTGGGAAACAGTAATATGCAAAATAAATGTGGAGCCCCAGTTATGGGTCTACAACACAATGAAAGCCAGATATCCCTCAAAGGAAGGAAAACAGAGCAAAGGAGTGTCTCCATTACAGAGATCCCCAAATCCACCATATTAAGTGGTCCCTATGTCAAGGTCTCGCTTTTTTACAAGCTTTAAGGATGTGATGGGGAAAAACTAAGCCAGTTATCCATCCACAGACAGCTGTTTCGGGGTGTTGCTCCTCATCAGTGAGGAGTAGGATTCTTGCCAACTGAGAGCAATGCCTCGGAGACTACTCAAACACTCCAATAGGTGATCTCAGGGAGACCAGCTACAAAAAAACACAGCGGAGCCTCATGTAAGAGTCTCAACACAGCAATATGAAGTGCAAAGCTCCCTGGGAAACAGCAATATGCAAAATAAATGTGGAGCCCCAGTTATGGGTCTACAACACAATGAAAAGCCAGATATCCCTCAAAGTAAGGAAAACCGAGCAAAGGGGTGTCTCCATTACAGAGATCATCAAATCCACCATATTAAGTGGCCCCTATGTCAAGATCCCGCTTTGACAGACTGATGGGCTTGGTTTTCAGGTGCCACCTGTGCGCTTTCTGCAGAAGACTGGGTGGGAGATAATGTGAACATGCTGGATCCACTGTCGGCCACCCAATTGACTAGCGCCTGTACCTGCTCAGGCCTTGCCATCCTTAGAACGGCATTGGGCCCCACCAAATATCGCTGTAAATTTTGGCGGGTACTGAAACCTGAGGTAATTGGTTCACTAGGACGTGTGGCTGTGGCAGAATGGCCACATCCTCTCCCAGCACCAGAGGGTCCACTAACACCACCATGACCGCTTCCGTGTCCCTTACTAGATGTTTTCCTCATTGTTACCGTTCACCAAGCACCACAATAAGAAAAAAAATATTTGGCCCAATGTATTGATTTCAAGTTCAGGCCTTTTTTTTACCGGCACCTAACACTATCTGCCTATTTATTTATGTACCATATTACACTAATCCAGGCACAGCAGTAACCACTGATTTAGGGGAATATCAACTGTAGGCCTAGTATTTAGGCCCTGGATGAAAGGTATCCTTTTATGGACACATTTACACTTGGAGATGCACAGTAGCCTATGAAAAAATATGTGGGATTATGCCTTCAGCAATTGTATTTTAACACTTTGTGTAATACACCCTTTAACGGACAGAAATACAATGGGAGATGCACCGTAGCGTGTGAAGTTAGTGAGGATGACCCTCTCAGCACTTGTATATACACCTTGAGTGTAATATACCCTTTTACGGACAGATTAACTCTTGGCCTGCAAAAGCTGGAACACCACCAACAGCTGTTTTCACCCCAGAAAGAAAACTTGGCCAGCAACAGCTGAAACAACTGATTTATGTTATTGCTATTTTTGCAACTGAATTTTACCGCAGAGAATAATATATCCTATGACGGACACTATGAAACTTGTCCAGTTACAGCTGGAACACCAGATTTATGGTATTGCTATTTTGGCAATTGAATTTCACCCCAGAAAATTATCTATCCTTTGCCGGACACTATTAAACTTGGCCAGCCACAGCTGAAACCACTAACTTATGGTATTCCTATTTTGGCAATTGAATTTAAACCCAGAAAAAAAAAATATATCCTTTGCTGTACACTATTAAACTTGGCCAGCCACAGCTGAAACCACTGATTTATGGTATTGCTATTTTGGCAATTGAATTTCACCCAAGAACAAAATATATCCTTTGCCGGACACTATTAAACTTGGCCAGCCACTGCTGGGACACCAGATTTACTGTATTTCAATTTTTCCTACTGACTTTCACCCCAGAAAATAATATATCCTTTGACGGACACTAGGGAAATTGCCCAGTCACAGCTGTAACACCAGATTCAGGGTATTGCTATTTTGGCAATTAAATTTCACCCCAGAACAAAATCTATCCTATGACGGATACTATTAAACTCGTCCAGTCACAGCAGGAACACCAGATTCAGGGTATTTCTATTTTTGCTACTGACATTCACCCCAGAAAAAAATATACCCTTTTTCCGACAGATTTAAACTAGGCCTGCAACAGCTGAAACACCAGATTCAGGGTATTGCTATTTTGGCAATTGAATTTCACCCCAGAAGAAAATATATCCTTTGCCGGACACTATTAAACTTGGCCAGCCACAAGAAACCACTGATTTATGGTATTGCTATTTTGGCAATTGAATTTCACCCTAGAAAAAAAATATATCCTTTGTAGAGATGAGCGAACACCTGGATGTTCGGGTTCGAGAAGTTCGGCCGAACTTCCCGGAAATGTTCGGGTTCGGGATTCGAACTCGATCCGAACTTTATCCCGAACCCGAACCCCATTGAAGTCAATGGGGACCCGAACTTTTAGGCACAAAAAGGCTGTAAAATAGTCCAGGAAAGGG